>JAAGNO010031004.1:39489-51989 GCA_033439905.1 Ceryle rudis
TGGGGCGCTGGCGGGGCGGCGGAGCTGGGGCGGCCTCTCCATCCAGGCTGGGCTGGCGAGGATCCAGGCAGCCTCTCAGGAGAACGCTCAGAAAATATTAGCTGTGCAGGTAGGTGATTGCAGGGTAGTCGGAAAGATCATTCTGATCTAGATTGAAAAGCAAATGATGGGTAGTGTGATGAAGCATTAAAACCATATCCCATCAGAGTTTTATAAATTTTTAACCTCTTTAATAAACTGGAATTGCATGAAGGATGAATTCAGTAAGTTAGCACATATACCATGCGTAGTTTGAGAAAAAAAAAAAGGGGGGGGGTGTTAGATTTATTTCTCACAAACCTTTGGAAAGATTATTATAAATACATTGGATATAAATATTTGAAACATAGAGTGGCATTAGCGTTGCTGCTCAGTTGTTTTATAAGATGTTATTGTGTCCCGGTTTGTGCAAATATTATTTCCATGGTAAACAACATTGTCATTTTCACTGTATTCGTATTTAATTTCTTTAGTGGAGACTATTTTTTAGAAGTATTACACCTTCCTACCTCAGTTATATGATGACTTTCCCTTGTTGGTAAAAAAGCAACATTGGGAGGTTATGCGATTTAAAAATGGTTTCCAACAATGTACCGTTTTTCATTTTATGACTTGTTCTCTGGATATATTTACTAGGGAAAATAACTACTATAAAGTATAGTTTAAATGTTCTTGTTCTTTTTGTCTTGTGCTGTGATATCTTACTGATATTTCTGTAAATCCACTCCTTTCAATCTCTTCCCATAGTTAATGGCCATAACCAGATGGTGTTTGCAAAGGGTTTTTAAAAGACTTAAGTGAAAAATTTCTTCAGACTTACTCCCTGCAAAAGAAGTTCTGTTGCAGATGCAGCTCTAGTGCAGCAAATTCTTACAAACCTTGTTTTCTAATTTTTTTTCTAGTCAGAATTTGTTGTATGATTGCAGAAACAATTTTATCACAGTTTAATATTATGTAATTACACTTCACAGCTCATGTCCAATGCACTAAAGTAAAATCTGACATGTCTAAGTTCTAGAATTCCATTAAACTGCAATTGCATGATGACCTCACTAAGGATTTTTGGTTTAAAACTCAAAATTTCCACATATGTTCTACCTCTGCAAAAGATTTAGAAAATCATAGTCATACTAAAATCAGAAAGTCAAGAAAAAAACCCAATTGTGATTAAAAAAAAAAAATAATCAGATTTTATGCTTTATTAATGATTTGTAGTACACTTAATCTTACGGATTTTTGGGGCTGTTGTATCTGCTAAATATTGCACTGACCTGTGCTGGTGAAAACAGGTAAGTCGGGAACTACACTTTTTTTCATGTAGATTTCTCAGCATTTGAAAAACTGGAAAAGCTTCTTTTTGATTTTTGCCGGGGGATAGCTGGGATGACTTCTGTTCTCTTCTCTGCTCAGCTACTCCAATAGGGAGTGAAGAACAGAGGTGATTGATGTGCAGCCTAAAGCTCATGAATAATAATGGTAGTGACATAGAAGCCACAGGTGGTAGTTGGTTTCCTCACACGTGAATCTTTACATTCATCTAATGTTACACATTATTTTAATATCTATATTGTGAACCTCATGTAACAGTGAACTCTTTCTTATGTCAATAACTAATGCATGTAAGAGTGAATGAATTTTGCAGAAGTCCTTCATGTTGCCATGAATTTTTCCATGCACACTGTTCATGCTGAGAAGCTATGTCTGTAAATCCTGTCACCCTGAATAACTCAACTAACTAAAAATGGGCCTAAACTAAGCTTTTAGATGTAAATCCCAGCAACATTTGGGGATATTCAGATCAAAATAGCTCAGACCTACTAAAGACATTTTGTTGAAAGTCTGGACATCATTCTGTTCCCTGTCCACCCTCACTATCCATGACATCCTTCTGATATTCTGATCCTTTTTTTGTATTCTAATGTTCTTGCTCTGTTTTTATGTAGTTTGACTGTTAGTCAAACAGCGAACAAGGCAAATATGTAAAATTAAAATGGGAGCTAATTAAGCTAAGAGCAATTACCAAGGTGTATAGAAGAGTATTTCCTTTCAGCACCATGATATTTTTATATTTTAGAGACCTTGGCAGTGATTTATCTATATATGGACCGCTGTCTTTGTTTTATCTGCATTATTGTCAGAACAATCTATCCTTCTGTCAATTAAGTTCTTATCTGGATGACATTCAGCATAGTGGCACACACTTCCAAAATAAAATCTGACAGCCATTCCTCTCCCTTCCTTTTCTCTCAGCAAGAAATGCCCCAAGTTTATTGTGCCTAGCGTCTGGCTCTCATTAAAGTGTGAGGATGAGAATCCACTGTGCTGAGCAGTGTGCAGGTGCACGATTCCTGCTCACGAGAGCTTGATCCCAGCAGCTACCTTGACTAGAGAAAACAGGAGCTGGTGAATCACAGACGAAGAGTGAATTAGAAGAGGTAGTAGATACAGTACATTGGCTGCCTAAGTGTTTTCTAATATTTTACAAAAGCCATGACCTGGGTGAGATCCAAAGAGAGACTTAAAAGTAGATAATGGAGGGTGGGGTTGCCCTTTCACCAGGTACTTAACTATCAATTCTCCAGTTATACACAGCAGCAGTATTTTGGGAGAATTATGATGTGAAAATAAAGAGCTGCTTCAGACTAGAAAACAAATTTGATGTCTGTTTCATCATTACTAATCTATTAAGCCTATTTTTAAAAGTCTACAGTTGCCTTCCAATCACTTTCAGTGGTGCAGGTAGAGCATAGTGCCTGTAAGACTTTGCACTTGAGAAGGAAGAACTGTGGCTGTAATAAGAAGGTGACATTACCAAAGTCATCAGTGAGGAGGATGTTTCCAGTAACAGGTATTTGTGGAGTTGCTCATCCAAACACCAAAAAAGCCAAACCTTAGGAGGGACCCCACTAAACAGCAAAGTGGTTTTGTTAATGATAATTTGGGGAAAAAAAAAAAAATAGATGTTTGCAATTAAATCTCCCTAAACTGTTTTACATTAAGAGGAGAACTGTCCAACAATGGCAAGCTCCTTTGCTGTCTGGTCTCTCAAATTCGTTTGATAAAGAACTATATACATTATCTAATTTCTGTCAGCACTAAACTTGTTACCAGTGCCAGAAGTGTGCTGTTGGTCATCCAGATCCGAGCTCACTCTTAATTCCAGGCTTCCCTCCCTGTCACACTGCTAACATTCGCCCTTGGGCTGAGCCGACTGCCTTTGGTGGTGGTACTAAACTGAATGGGGGTGCTCAGGCTTATAGTGCAATGCAGGCAGTGTGTCCCCTGGAGCACACCTCCCTTTTGCGGCTGCTGCTGCCCACAGAAGCAGCAGCCTGGCTCTAAGAGGCTGCTGTAGGACATCACCATCTTAAATGTCCTAGGGTCAGAATCTCTGCTTTGCCTTGATTATGTCTAAGGTAGCAAAGGCAAAGAGTCCCTCATTTGCCTCCTTGGCTCTCTGGACAGGTTTTTGGTCTGCCTGGCCGTACCCAGCAGCACTTTACCAGGGAATCATAACCAGAAGACACTGCCTTCTGGATGCACCTCCTTTTGGCTCTCTATTCTGACAAAGACAACCACAGAACTTTCTTGAGTATGTAGCAGAAATGTGTATCTGCTTACTGAGCTCTCACTGTGGTAATGTGACTGAAGACGTTAATATTATCTAAATGTGATAAGGCATCCAAAGCACCAACAATTTGAGTGTGAACCATGAAGGCAGAATGATGGCAGTCAACCTCTAGTAAATACTAGTTTTTCCCCTTTTTTTGCTGAGGGTCATTAGGCTATATTGTATGTAGTGACATTGATTTTTTTTTTTTTTTTAAAGAAAATACCATTTTCCTTTACATTAAGCTCTTTTTATTTCAATCAGACTTTTAAATATATATTCCCTGTTTATCATGATCCTTGTAACCATTTTGCTTTCTCAATATTTACAATATCAATAGGAATGATCAGCTGATTGTCCATATGTTTTGTGAATATGCTTCTAGCAGAAAATGAAAATTTAAAATCCGGCATTTCAATGTTGATATTTAAAAAAGGGCTAAGAGATTATTCCATAGCAATAGAAAAGAATAAATATGTTAGCAATGAAATATACTGCTAGAACGGAGATCAAGGGCTGAAATGATTTACACTTTCAATGTTGGCTCTTCATCTATTTCATTTTTTTTAGACTGAAGTGCAGGACTGTTTCTTGGGCAAGGCTATTTCATCTTCTTATGCTCTACCTTTTTTCTAACTGAGTTCATGTTTTAAAAATTCTTCTACTACAGTCTGATTGCAACCAGCGGCAGAATATGAGAGATGAGAATTGCAGTGCATGAAGTACAGTAGAAGTCCATTAGAAGTGCATGAGCACTGCTCTGCTCTCCTTCCATTCTGGGCAGTTTACATACATGCTTAATGGCTCTGAAAAGAGACTTTGTTTTTATCATGGTAGTCAAAGGAAGTTCTGTGAGCTCCATTGTAGATTACACTGACTCTTCACGTAAACTTAACAGTCAAAAGACATCCTATGTAGTAGGAGAGGAGCAAAGTCACTGCCAGCTTTTCTTCAAATAAAAGCTGCGTGAAGATCTCTTCTGGTTGGGGTTTGATGAAATGTGGCAGTGCAATGTAGGGAAAATTTCACAGTTGACACAGTCCATATTCTATAGGTTGCTGGAGGATTTCAGTCTTCAAAAATCTTTCTACAATTACTACATTTGTAATCCAGAAAAAAATAATAAAACTAATCTCTTATAAAACAAAACTAAACCAAAAGCAGATACAAACAAACAGAACCCAAACAAACAAACAAAAACACTGGGGGGGATGACAAACAGACAGACAAACAAACAAACCAACCAACCAAACCAACATCAAAAGCCAGCAGGGATAAAAATGCAACCCCTTTTCTCCCAAAAGTGTACAGGCAAGGTGTTTGTTATGGTAATGACTTTTGTTTTCCCAGTAATGTTTTGGCATTTCAACAACTTGTCTCTTCAGTAATTTCAATTAGCTATTTAATTGCAAAAATGATATATGATGGCTGATGTAGCTTTATTTGGGACTGTGGCTGTGCTTTAATCTTGACAGTCTTCGGTTTAGTCCATCCTCTTAGATGATTTATCCTGACTATAGGTATGCCAGAATTATTTGTGGGGGAGGCAAAGTGCTAATGGAAACGATAGCATCATTGCCACCCTCACTGTAACTTTAAAGTATTGCATACATGCTTTTTCTGATGACAAAGGTACCTTTTTTTAATAAATACAAGATTATTGGCTTGATTTTCAATAGATCTGCACCTTTAATAGCCATTCACACCAGTGAAAAGTGATATAAAAACAGATTATCGGAATTTGGAGCTTGGGAACTTTGTAGTTAGTAGCAGTTTTGCCCATCTTCATTAGGTGGAAATTGCTACAGAAGGCACAAAGGAATGAAGCATCAACCCACGGAGTGTTGCTTTGACTGCAGACCACTGTGATTAGTTGTTTATTTTCTTCATTTTTGCTGAAGTTGCTTGATTATCTTGAAATCTTTAAAAAATTTTGGCAAAGCTGTTGCAGTTTAAAATAATTGCACTGTAATGAACTACACCAGTTTACACTAGAAAAGAGCTGTGATCTATTTTGAATTGTCTTTATTTGAGCAATTTTGCAGAGGTTACCAGAGAAGCAACTCTTCTTTACTGAGGCTTTGAAACTTTGCTCAGTCCACTGCAGGCATCTCAGTGGGTACCGCGTCTTCCAGAGATGTTTTACTGACTGTGCAAAATCTGTGATTTTCACAGTGCCCTGTTCCACCCCCTTACAGGAAAGATCCAGAACAGTTCCACTAAGACCAGGATCAACTATGATCCTGCTTATTACAAGCAAGGTTTGCTCTTTTTCTTTCTGCAAACCGCTCATTTTTAACTTGCTTCTGAGCTGTCAGATGGTAGTCAATTTAAGTACATCTTTTGTTCTCTAACTTATTAACACAGGTGTGTTATGGTGTCCCTCAGGGCTGATGCTCTTCAAAATCTGTATGCCTTCTCTTTTACTTTGCTCTGTTACGGGTTGAGTTATCACCATTTATACTGATTACACTCAGTTGTGTCTTTTTTGCCTGCTGATTTCACTTTAGCAGTCTTGCTGTTTCTGCCTTGTCTTGGAGACATATGGGGTTGGATGACAGATAACTTTTCTTAAGGGGACATGGCCACACACCTTTTAATTAGTTCTGGTTTGTATTTAGTCACATTTTTTCATCGCAAGCATTTAAAATGTTGAAGTTATTTTTTTCTGGTTTTATTATTAATATATAAAATATTTGGTTTGTACAGTTAAAGGGGAATTGAGAACAGCTGGTTTTGGTTCTGCTCATGGGGGCAATGCTTCTGAGTTGAAAAATTCACTACTTGGTTAAATGGGTTCTAAAGAAACTTAGAAGTCAACATCCAGCGTATAGTTAAAAATTTATCGTTTTCATCTCAAATGCTTATGAATATTGGATAATAACATCTGCAATTCTTGAAAATATGATCTCACATTTTATTTCAGTCCTTAAAGTGATTATTTTTGACTAGATTTATCTTGATTGAATTGATGACCCTGGCAAGCATTCACCATAGTCTTTGAATTTACTTATCAGGTAGGTGTAGTGACAAATACAGCTGCCAGAGAACAGACACACAGAAAGTTCATGACCATTTATTTTGTTGCTGCATGATGAGAGGGACCCTTCTAGTGAGAGGGTGGAAAGTAATCTCAAAATAAGCCCCATTCATAGGAGAAATTAGAACTTGTTTGATTTCTTTGCCTCACTTTAATGACCTGTGGTTTTGCTTATCAAGTGGAAAACCTCTGATATCTTTATTCTGACATCATTTCTTTTACCATTTTTGAAATGTACGCTTAATTTGGCACAACTCCATTGCATTTGGGTTTTTATACATAACACGTTAATGCACCAAGCTTCGTGTGCTTCAAAGTGTCGTGCCCAAAGGCTGATGCAGCCACAAACATTTTGTGGAATGCATAGGAAGAGCTATAGTGGCTTTAACTGTCTTAATTCTTCTGTGACTTCACTTGAAAGTTTCACTATATGAGTTAAATGTGATGTGAATCAAATTGTTCAGAAATGTGGCTGCCAATTAAAAGCTCTAGTGTGTAGCAGGAAGGTGAAGGCAGACAGTTCTGTTAGTTGCAGAGGAGGTTAGAAGATGGGTCTCCAAAACCAAACCAACCAACCAACCAAAACAAAACAAAAACGACAAGGAAAAAAAAAAAAAAAAGGCAAACAAAACAAAACCAAACACCAACAAATTAGTCTCATATTTTTAAGATCAATTTGACTAGGATTGTTCTAGTGATGAATTATTTAGTTTGTTTGCAGGTGTACACTTTGAATATACAATTTTTGTGCAGAAACATGTATCAGTATTTCAAGTACTAAGAATTGTGGATTAAGAGAAAATAGAAGGGTGACATCTAATCTAGGAGATTTATTTTTAAATTTGTTTTAAAAGAGGAATTCCTGAGAGTTACAGTTTTTTAGTATTCACCACCACTTACGGAAGTCCATGCTTGTATATTACTAGTAAAGCCCTAATTGTCCACGTTCTTACACCTTCTAACATGTACAAGCAGAAATGTCTTAATCATATAAAATATGCCAATAAAAAAGTATAGATTTTTATTTTTCTTTAAATAATGAAACACAAGTTTACAGAATTAAAAGTTTACTACAGGTAACTTGATACCTGACTTCAACAGATGATGAGATTACTAGACAAATTTCATTGCTCATTGAGCAAAAATTATTCTTCTACTAAAGAGAAATAGAATCCAGAAATTCGGTCTGTGGTTTCATGTTCTTTCCACCTGTAACTCTGATAACCTACATCCGTGGGTCAAACACTCAACAGTCCAGTCAAACCTGAGGAACTGGGAGGCTTATTATCTCTGCTGCATTCATTGTCAGCAGGGCTACTCAAACCAGTAGGTCTTAAAACACAAGAGGGAAGCTGTGTGACTTCCAGCTTCTTAAAAATTGATCCTCTGAATTATGTCACTGCTACAGCAATCTCTAAGCCTCAGATTATTCTCTGTACTCCTTGACAGAGAGATTCAGACTTCAAAACTTGATGGAATAAACATGTGCTGAAACACTGTATCATGAATTGAAAAGTTTTCAAAAAGCTTTTAAGTCGATGTGCTTGATGCCTTTTCCAGAATCTGAAGACTAATGGATTTCTATTTCTTGAAGTAGTATAAATTTTACTTTTTTTACTTAAATAAATAAAATCTGTGTTGAAATGTTTAATCAAAATACATTTTTCAATAATTTCAACATTAGTCTCTGGTACTACCTATTGATTTCCGTTTCCCTCTGTTCCCTTGTTGCTTCCTCAAGTCCCAGCCTTCATCTTTTTTTTTTCCAACTGATGGTCTTCTTCTTCCATGTCTCAGAGATCTGCCAATTCCAGTCTCCACCTTCACCTGACAGACCACTGTCAGTTTTATTTCTCTGCAGCCCAAATTTATCTCCTCTTAAGCCTTCTTCAAATTTAACTGTTACTCCATTTTGACTCTTGTTCTGTCACCTTCAAATCAAGCAAATTCCTCCTCCTTCAGCATCTACTGGACATAATGAAAACATAGGCAGGACACCTCTACTCTAAAGCTCCCAGACCCAACCCAAACCACAGCAGTCCTGAGTCACTCAAGATTCCCTTTGTAAGTAAAACCAGAACAGTTTTTTATGTACTTACTCCTTCGAGAAGCCCAATGGTAGTTTCGAATGAGAATACAGCAACAAGCTTACAAGTAAGATGGTTATCCAGTTAAGTGTCAAAAAGAAAAGGAAATGACACTTCACAGATTTGCTTTTCCAGTTACTGACAGAAGCCTTCAGTGTATAATTAAGAAAAGTTAAATAAAGCCCATTTTTAAGCAGACAAGATTAAGGGTAGGATTTATGAAGTTACACCGCTGCCAAATGAGCTCTGGTTTTATAAGTAAAAACTAAAAAATTTAATTTCTTTATCTGGTACAGTGAGTAAAGAATGAGAGAAATGACGCTTTAAATTAATGATTCAACCTTGCAACATCACTTTGGACTATCTGAAGTTTAGTAACCTCCTTCTACCCATTTTAAACGTACATCAAAACACAGGTTTAATGATGAACTGTTTACATGTTGAAAGCTCCTTTTTGGCAGCTCCTCTGTTTTTGTCGTCACCTGAATTAATTACAGTAGTTCAAAATGTCTCTAGTAAACATGCTGATGTGTCATAGATTATAAACTCATCTACTGAACTCTTAACCATGGTTGCAAAGAAGATTATTTTATTTAAAGACAGCAGTTTAAAAATTTAGACATTTAATTTAATTATCCTCTCCCAGAAGTATAAAAAGAAATCAGAATCCTAGTGTGAATAGCATTATACTTGCATAAGAAAACTTACAGGAGCATTTTTGCCTCAAACTCAATAATTTTAGTTATAATCACTAACTATGTTTTTGTTTTACAGAACCAGTATGATTTGGAAAAAGAATAAAATTGCTTTTAAAGTACAAAAATAATTATGAACCACTTGAAATGTAATGTCTGTATTTTATTTCTCATCAGAATTCATTAGTGTGTAACATCAATAATTTAGCCCATCATTTGCCAACACTGACTTGGCTCAGTAGTTCAATCATGTAACCCTGTAAACTCACTTTCCATTAAAATGAATGTTGCTGACAAAGGATAACTAAAGAGATACTTCATTTATTAGCTAAAGAGATACTTCATTTATCAACATTTTTAAATTAGGAGTTTGGGACCACAGACACTTAGCTGGATAAATTATTCAAAGGAATCTTTGCATTAGGCCTAAAGATGTTTGTAGAATCAAATACAATGTTATCCAGAATGATAACTGCCTTTCATTTGTGTAACATGTAATTCACAGTACACTGTTCTAGAAACCAACAGAGCCACCTGCAGAGAATCAAATGACCTACTGGAATGAAATCCTGACTGTCATGTGCAGAATTATAGAATGTGTAATAGTTATCCTGTATTGTGATTGACTCAGTCAAGCATTTCCCATGGAAAACTCCTTACAAGAAACTTCTTGCAACAGGCACTGTAATCTTCCAAAGTTGCATTTGAGGTATTAAATGCTTTACATTATTTTACTATGAGCAGCTTCTTCAAATCCCAACATTACCTTCTCCAAATGCATCCTTTTCAAAGCTATGAGTTTTAGTTTTATTACATTTTCTAAATAAGAAAATTAAAAAATACAGCAAATAAGGAGAGTTGTAATGCTATGCTTGACTCCAATTAACCTTCAGGGACTAAGATGTCTTGCAAAACAAACAAAAAAATACTTAATACTGGTCCCATTGAAGTCAGTGATGAAGCTAGGATGGCTTCCTTAGATCCAGGACTGTTTTCCTCAGGGTGAAGGCAGTGCAATCTGAGTCAACATACATATTCTCATTACCTTGCCTTGTAGTGATTTTTTTTTATTCTGAGGCCTAAAATTACATCTATGTATTAAAAGTAAGTGATGTAGTGATAGTTTTTTTTATAACCTTCATAGCCTAAGAACATAAGCAAGGCAGATTTTATAAGGCAAGGCACTATCATTTATTAGACTGGGAAAAAAGACAGGCTTTTGAGGACACAAGCCCTTCCTGTTAGCCTAATTTCTTTTATCTTTGGTAACTATCTGGGAGAGTACTGAGCATTTTTTTCTCAGTTTCAGTGATATATTCATTGATAATCTATTTCTCAGTTTAAAATATGTATATAAAACTATGCAGCAAAGACTTTCACCTATTCTGGCCTTTCTTAGATATCAATATCTTATTTAACTCACTGTAATAATAATTCTCCACATTTTATAGTGACTTGTTTGACCTATACAGATGACGAGTCTAACCACTACTAATGTTACATTATTACCTTTCTTTTCCAGTTATTTCTCATTCTTTTTCATTCCTACTTCTAACAGGTAGAGTCTGAAAAATAGGGAAAATTTACAGGAGACGAGGAAGGAAACGATTTGGCTAGATAGGTCAGATTAGCATTTGAGATTAGCAATCTAAAATGTGATAACAGTCTTCTGAAAGAATTTATAATTTTTTATATGGTTTCTCTAATGTTCTCAGTACCATGTGTCTGTCTCAAGGATAAAAAGTTGTCTTTTTTCTGTTGATCATCAAAAAAATGAGATTTTTCCTGTATGTAAACCATCAGAATTTTTCATTGCTTTATGGGTCGTCAGACAGCATGTAGTTCTCGAGCTCAATCTGTAATAGCCCAATAGCATCACTGTCACCCTGACAACTACAATGCTGCCCAATAACGACTCAAGTTCAGAAGTTGTGCACTTTAGCTTCGCCAGTATGATTTGTGCCTTACCAAGATCAACAGAAAAGTGACCTCTTTGGGCTGCCATTTGATTTGGAATAATTAATTTTGCATGTCTAAGCTAAAATGTTTGAGGATAAATCTTACAGGAAATTGAGCTTCGAGTGCTGTTTAGGCAGTTGTTACTTGACTACAAGCATGATGTTTCAAGAAAGGAATTTACATGGGCAAAGTTCAATCTCTATTCTCTTTTTTTCCATTCTTTCCTCCAGTAAATGAGTCCTTCTAGGCCTCAAAAAAGGAAAATTGTTATAAAATAGAGTAAAAAAATTGTTACCTCTTTTTAAAGTTTTGCAGTCTGGCTCAGATATATCCACATGTCATACCTCGTGCAGTACGTTAGGAAGAACAGCTGACAAATGAAAAACCAGTAAGGGCTATTAAGGACTTAGGGCCTGATTTTGATATTTTTCTGTGTTTTAAACCCATTAGTTTCATTACAGTTACACCTAATTTATATCTGTGTGAAAATCAAGCATTAAGATTTCCTTGTATTTTTAGTTTTTATTTCTAATGATTTGAGAGCTACTAGTAGATGATACTGTCAGACTAATGAAGCAAACTGAAGATGAGTGCCCATATTTTATGTCATCATATATTTAAAATAAATGTTTTCAGTTTCTAAAATTAAATATTTTTTCCCACTAAAAAGCTAATAAAGCATGTGACCATCAGGAACTTAGTTTTTCTCAGTACATTCTAAAATGCAGTGTCCTTCCTAACAAGCTGAATTTGTTTAGAGAAAGGAGTGGAAATTTTCCCATGACCCACTACATAAACATGTGATCAAAATGGCAACTAGAATGAAATGAAGCACTTGCTCAGTAACAGCCATGCTGAGACTCCAACTGGTGTCCCGATGAAGTCTACAGCTTAACTTGAGACTTCATCTGACATGATAGTAATCCACTGATTTGAATCATTCATGGTAATGAGAGCAGAGATATAATGTACACACTAGTTTTGTTTTGGTTTGTGTTCAGGAGTGACAGAATACATCCACAGCTCTCACTTTCCAGTTAATGGGAACCCAGATGCATGCTAAACCTTGG
>JAAGNO010031004.1:56989-80942 GCA_033439905.1 Ceryle rudis
AGGAGATTGTATTTTAGAGGAAAATATCATTTTACTTATTCTGTACATGTGAATTTTTCTCATACTTTCTTTATGAAATAAACTTTCATTTTATTTCTGCTGAACAGCAGAAAATAGAATGGTCTTGTCATGTACAGGACACCAAGGCTTTCAGAGTGACAGAGGACCAACTATTGTGTATATCAACCTGAATAATGAATCCATTTAGCAAAAACAATAAATAATAATCATAAATGACTGGCTGATTCAATAGACATTGAAGTTAACTCCTTTTGCTGCCAATAGTCAGTGGGTCATGACTATGATCCTGTACCTTTCCATTTCCAAACGCATGCTTTTACCTTGAATAAAATAATTTAGATTACATCTTACTAACAATCCATTATAGAAATGTTTTTAACAATTTTAGCAATTCATTTCATGTATGTACAGAAAAATGAACTTTGCACATAAAAATACCTTTTTGATGAGCTATGGAAAGAAGTCCCTAAAATGTTGTGGGGTTTATTCAGTATACATATTTTCTTAAGAAAGTTTACCATACACATATCTCTTACAAAATCTATTAGTTAACAGCTAACTCGGGCTCTTCCTAATGCCCCCATCAGCATTTCCCACTACAGCATGTGGTCATATCCATGAGCGTACTCGTGTTCCCTCCTTCAAAATGAGGTGAGGACATCACTGCACTTTACACACCAAGCAGCAACAGCTCCGTACTAGTGGGGATGAAGAGAATGTTAAAAAGCTTCCCTGGAAGAAATAAACCCTGGGAAGACCAGGAGTCATTGCCAAGGGTGAAAGAATGCCAGGTTAAATCACTGCAAGTGGGGATCAGGTGCAGTGACTTGTGGAGGCAGATTCGCAACAAATATTTTATGAGGTTACCAGGACCCGTCAGAGGAGCTATAGTTTCATAGTCCAGTTCCCTGCTCATTCTGGATACACATGCTACTAGTTCATATGAACTACCATGTTCATGGTATCAAACTGCCAGCAAAGACTGAAGGAAAAAAGCAAGAGCTTTGAAAACGCAGTGCATTTCTTCCTTTGACGCATTACTTTATAAACACAAGAATAATGGTTGTCATTCTCTGCTCAAGTTTCTAGTCTGTACGAAGGAAAGACCAAGTGAAAGTGCACGCAGCTTGCTCCCAAAGACAGATTTTCAGATAAGGAAAAGATTGTCTGAATTCTCCTTGGATTTCTGAGAAAATCATGGCAGAATTTTCAAAGGACTAAATTTTTGGTTGAAGTTACCAAGATCATAGATATTCTCAGATGATGATTATTAATTTAAATGAATTTGGATCAGGTGTCTCAGTGAACTTCAGGAAATACAGAAGCTGTCTTTATTGCAGTAAGTGATAACTTAATTATCTAGGAAAGGAGGTAATTGTCACGAGATGGGAGAATTACTTAGATACCAGTTTGACTCCCTGTTACAGTCATTTGGATCTAAACTGTGTTTTGACAGGGAAGAGAAGAAGGTAAGAGAAGAAGCAGTGTGATTTATAGAAAATAAAACAGGTTCACCCATTTCCTGGTTATGGTCATTAACAGTGGTATAATTGTGTGTAATCACTGGTCCCTTTCCTAGTGTACATTGCTAGAGGCTGACTAAACTTTGCATCTGCATGGAAATGAAGATGCAAATCTGAGTTGTGTTCATTGGTATGACTAGTGTAAAGTAAACAAAGGGTATTTCTATTGTATATTTAAGGTCGAGAAACCTATTTTGTGAACAGCAGGCTATCAGCAAAGACTTCACAGTTATTAACTAACTGCAAAAGGACATGGTCAGGTCAATGATGGGTAAGAAAAAGGGGATATATAAAGAGCACAGCAGTGTTGGGATACTGATAGGCACTTGCGGCTGTCCCCATCCAGGAAAGCTGCAATAATTCTCACTGTGTCATGATTCCCATGTTTTAAAACAAAACGAAAGGGGTTGTATGCTGGGGGGGAAGAGGGGCTGAATGCTGAGCAGTGATTTCTAGGATGAAGAATATAGAAAAGTCAGAGCAAAATGGATGATTTAATTTCTCATCATTATTCTACTGAAGAATTAAATTTGCAAGGTCATGTTGCAGCTTATTCAGTCAGAGGCATATCAGTGAAGGTAACTGGATTCAGATGAGTTCCCATCCAAGAGATATTTAAAGAAGCGACTGTTCTCTAAATATATGTACAAAACAGCGTTGTCTAGACTCATGTTGCATATTAAATCAAAGCTTGGCTTCCTGGAGTTAGAGGACCTTATCTTAGGCTCTTAACAAAAAAACTGACCCATGATCTGACCATGATCCACCTTCCCAGATGTACTTTACAACCCTGGATTTCATTTGCCATAGTTTCCATGTACTTTGCTCCTTTGTTTCTTTTTAAAATTCTTTACCAATATCTATGACAACAGAAATATGCTTTGTATCATTCCCATGCCTCGTTAATACACCGTCATCCTAGAACAGACATGGAAAGCACTGGTTACCTGTAACTAGGCCAATGTATTTACCGAACATAATAGACAAGTCCCTTCTCTAATTCGAGTGTTTAGCTGCATTTCTGATGTGTTTGCAATTGAATTTGGAAGGAAAATTCAGATTATGGAAGAAAGGAAATAAGAAGAGTGGAATTGCTGTAGAAAAATTCTTATAGGATAATTTTTTGGAAAAAACCCTATACTGTAGATTATAAATTATCCCTGTTAACATTCACCATATCATTTTATTAGTTTTCTTGACCCCTTCACTGAATTGCAGAGAAAGATATCATTTTACATCTTTTGAACTACCTGTGAAATGTCTGTCAGATGGTTTTGATTGAATTAGTTATTAACAGCTGACAGCCTTAGCTTTAGCAATCCAACTGTGATATGTAAAAATGATATCTCAGGAGTTTCTTTTAGCCAAACCCTTCATTTGCAGAGTCTTAAATGATTCAGTTCTTCCTTTTTTCTGTTGTTGGTTTGGTTTTCCTTTGGTTGGTTGGTTGGTGGTTTGTTTTTTTTTCCAAAATGTATCCGGAGCTGCTGGGAGAACACCCACCTGGGTACTAGCACTATGAGGACAAACCCCAGATTTTTATCTTCTTTCACAGGGAGAAGCATTTCAAACCCACACTCAGATTAGTCTCTGAATGAAAAACAGAATCCGCGTAACATTGAAATATGTAGGAGAGGAAGTATCCATTAACTTCATTCCTTTGTAATATCTCCTGCTGTGACCTTATACGATTAAAATAATGTACCGCTTTAAGATTCTTTGTGGAAAATAATATGCAAATAGCCATGGCAGGAAAATACGGTTACTTCTGTAATGGGGCAGAAAATATCCACCTTTTCTTACCTCTGACTCAGCAATACAAATGTTCATAAACCTCAGGACTGATTATTCAGGAACCATCTGAGAAAGAACTGCAGTCTAGAGCATGAGCTTTTTCACATCACATAAGCTTCAAGAGCTTCTTTAATTTTTGTCTAGGATATTTAAACTTCTGCTCTGTCCCCCACAGAGCCCCTTTCCCTCCAGATCTGTGTCACTACACTGATATGCAGAAAAAGGTCACTGCTTTCGGAAAGTGATGTTTGATCAAACGGACAATTTGAACTATATACAGAAAACAATGGCTGATACATCCATTTTTTCACATCTCATGCTGCTTTGTGAAGCCATCACATGAGAGTACTCTGCCCTTTCACTGAAACCCACTCCTTAAACCTTCCATGCCTTAATTCTAAGGATCCTTCATGGCTCATCTACTGCACGTGTGCACTGTATTTCGTCTACTGTGTCTCCATGTGCTAATCTCTTTAGGACAGGAGCTCGGCCCTCTGCCATATGCCTCTTTTTGTATGTTGTAGCACATGTGAAGGACATACTGTAAAGTAAAAATTGTAAGAAGCGTACTGGACAAAATCAAGGCCCCGTGAAAGCCATAAACCATTGGGGTGGTTTACTAGAAGCCAGCACAGTACCCAGAAAAGTAATTTTATTACAAAAAGCTTAAACACCATCCTAGTACTGCTTTTATCATCCGGATTCTATCATTCTAAAAATATCACTGTTAGGAAATCAAGAGAAAACAGATGGGAAAGGGGAATTCTCTTTTGGTATATAACTTGAACTCCAAGCATTGGGGAAATACTTACGACCCTAAAATGGGGGCAAAAAGTCTTTTTGTCTGCGAGAAAAGGTTGTCTGACAACATTATCCCAGCTTGATGGGATTTGGGGCTTTCCCTTGTCAAGGTCAGACAAAGATTTAGCAAATAGCTTTGAAAAATAAGCAGTTGAGAAGGACACACAAACCAGAATTATTCTACTTTGTCCGACATCACGTGTATTGGGAAATTTCTCACACCAATGATGAGGGATCAATTTTATAAGATTAGTTGGTGTAAAAATTCTAATCTTACAATGTTAAACCCCTTTGGTCACATATATACAACACTCTGGCTTTTTATTTCTTTTATAGAAGAACGGAAAGACTGAAGTAGGGTTGTAACAGCTTCTTTAATTTTTTTTCCTGAATTCTAAATTATGCTTATTCACCCATACATTCCCTCTCTGAGTATTCATTTAGAAGGAAGGTTTTGCAATAGTCACATTTAATTTATCAGGGTGCAATAATTTGTGTTTCCCAATCATCTTGCAGACTTTGGTTCATTATACTATTGTTTCACATGAGTAAGTTAGCAAAGTTTGGATTGATTGACTCTAATTAACTAAAACTGGTTCCAGGCTGTGCATCTATTGTCATGGTAGCTAGCCACAAAGCCCCAAACTGTTCAGTAATGGCAATATAACGTATTATCGATATGAAAACTCCAGCAAATGTTTAATGTTGGGCTTGTCAGCAAATGAAAATAGCAGTAGTGGAGGAGGGAGAAGAGGGACATTAGGACAAGCATGTCTCAGAAGGGCTGGGGGAAATACAGCCTTCCAGAGCTGCTGGTGCCCTGATCTCTTCACTTACTGTCATCTGGGTCTCCAACACGGAACGAAATGCAAGCCGAGCTGGAGATGTGCACACTGTTCTGTAAAAGAAAAATCCACAATTTTTTTGTGTGTTTAAAATGGACTCAAAATGCTATGCTAAGCTAAGACCTTATGTAACCATGTAGATCGACTTCTGCCTCTGTATATTTTAAAATCAAGTCTTTTTGCTTGGTTTTGTTAGTCCACTTGCATGATGTCTGAATCTATTTTTCTGTTCACTGCCATTAAGAGAATCTAACCACTAATATATGCATCCCCTTATATGTGACAGTGGACAACAAGCTGCACCAAAACGTAGGATAACAAGTAAATATTCCATTTCAACTTGTTCTTTAGAGTCTTTCTGAAATTAAGTGAAAGCAATGGGCTCCTCGGAGGACAAGCTGCTTCTGCTGGCAATGGTGTGCAGCACCTTGACACATCCAGAATGGGCACATTTGAAAGTGTAAAACCTTTATACCACAGGCTGCCTGCTCTCCAGAGACACAGCACCTGGAATTTCAGCCTCTGTGGATCGTTACATGCAAAACTGTAGAGAACACTCACTGAGGTGCTGATGTCAAACACAAAGAGCAGAAGTGCCTGGACTGGTTTCCGTTGCTTGACCTACCTGTGTGACTGCATTGCTGCAGGCTCCAGTGCCTTGCTCAGAAGCCATTTCTAAGACGAGACCTGTGGCAATCAGCATTTACTACTCCCAAGGAGCAATTCCTCAGTGTGATATTTAGTCCTTGCTGTGCAACATGGGGCTGGCTTCCCTATTTTTAAAGCATGGGATTCAAACCATGATTCAAGCCCAGATGTGCCATTCTTTTCTGATTTTTCTCTGTCCTGCAATTGCAGGACATGCCGTAGCTCTGCTCCTCACCATGGGGAGTGCAGTTTCCCTGTTTACAGACTCTCTCTGCCCCAGCCTCACCCTACCTGCAGCACCTGCAGCTGGCAGCCAAGCAGAGCTGCTTTTACCCCCTGGTACCTGGCTGCCCTCAGGGCTGCGCAGGGGGTCACCCCATCTCCCCTGGGCAGACTGGGTCAGCCCAGAGCCCCAGCTGCTCAGGGGCTGAGCTTCCCCGCCCCCCCAGCCCCCAGCAACCTGAGTGCCTCTCATCTCTAGGCTTTTTTCAGGCAAATACCTTCTGCGTTCCCATTTGCCAAGATAAGGAGTTGATCTTCATGGCACAACCGACATCAGCCTCTAACACAAGCAGGCACCAGGGCCAGCGGCTCCTGTAATTTTTCTGAAGCGGCACAACTCATCACAGGCCGTTTCCAAGAAGCTCTCTGTAGTTCCATTTCTTCCCCAGCCTGGACGGAGGGATTGAGAGCAAGGCTTGCAGGTAGGAGACACGGGGGGCTCTTTGGTCCCATTGGGTGCACGCATACAGCTCCCATCAACTTCACTGCAATTTACATCCCTGGGAGTGATAGAATTGGGTCCCGGAGCCTGGTGCTGCCCCGCTCTGACTCGCTGTGCACCTCCAGGCGAGTCATTTAACACCAGGCTGTGATACCTCTCATTGAACTACACATTACACCAAAAAGGGTCTCGCGGAAGTCAATGGAGCTACTTGTGGAGCAGTTGTACTTAGTAAGTGTGTCACAATCTGGCCTTCGCTTAAGTTTCTCCTTTTATAGGAAATTACAGACTCATTTCCAAGGTTGTGGGGCTTAATTAGTTTATGTTTGCAAAACACATCTTATTGCTGGTGAAGGGGAATAACCATTATTATGATGATGATGTGTTCAGTGCATGGCAAGGTCTTGTGTCTGTCTAGGTTTTGCTTCATTTATTCTGTATAAAATAAAAAAATAAAAGTCCTTCCTTTGCAATCATCTGAAAACCTATTTCTAGGAATGGTGCAGTCATTCTTCTGTCAGATGTGTTAGGGGGTAAAAAACCCTAAACCCTTCTTGGGCAAAGTTCCCCAGAGACTGAGCTCAGGACACAAACCCAGTTGCCAGTGCAGGGTGATGGGAACAGACCAGCCACAGCAGAGCTGTGATACGAGTGCAGTTTGGAGTGACTTGTTGGCTGATGCTTTCCCAAACAAACACACCATTCCCTTTCACCAACTCAGGACATATATTTTTTTAACCCTAACGTGTATCATACCTTTAAAACTTGGCATTAGCAGTTTGTTTTTTCATCAGCTGTAATAGTTTGGGGTTTTTAAATTCTGGGTTTTGTTGGGTTTTTTTGTTTTTTTAATCCAAGTATGGTTCTCATGGTGTAGTAAATGACATTAGGCTTTTGTAAATTCTTGCAGAATATAACAGATCATTGGTTTTATAACACAGTCACTGCTTTTGCATTCTGATGAGATTATTAGTAGCAGCCTAGAATACAACATCCCCGCATACTGTTAGTTAAAAAAAATAAAAGTTTACTAAATGGTCTCTTGTCAACTGTATCTGAAAATCATTATAGTTTCTCTGGTTTCCTTTACATGGAGGGCTTCTTTTGTGAGCTGGTGGGTTACATCAGTATGAACTTACAGACTTACTGTAGAGACGTTCTTTATTTCTCTATAGCTCTGTTTGTTTTTCTATAGAAAACTGGGTTTTTTTAAGTATTTATAAATTGGTTGTAAAAACTGTTCACATGCCCGAGACATGCAATATGGCATCTGAGCTCAATAAATATATTTTTCCTTTCATATTTTAACTGCAATTACATTAGACATTTTTATCTCGTGTCAAAGCAAATACAAATCAAGCCGTTTTCTGATCTTTCCACACATACTGTCTTGCAGCCCTAAAGCAGTTTCATTTGCCAGTGAAGACACAAACCATCTGATCTTTTCAGGCCAAATTCCCTCTCCTCCACCCTGCATTGCAGCTCGATGTTGTACGTCCAGCGTGTGCCTCCCCCCGACTGGGAGCTGGTGACCCACGGGCAGCAGCGACCCAGGCCACACTTCAGACCCTGCTCACTGGGCAGAGAGGAAGGGAGAATTTAAGCTTGAGTATATTTTTAGAAGGCTGGAGAGACTGCAATTAAAAGCTGGCTACTGCCATGCAGCATTTTCTCTGCTTCCATACTGTTATTAACATACATCTGTATTAACATCATGACAGTCCACCCTACAAATTGATACAATACCAAATAAAGAGCCTACACTGTGCACTGTAATGACTCTACAGGAGCCATTACATCTGATATAGTCAATATTATACATTTTTTTAAAATGTATGAATGCATATTTAACTGAGAGATCTGATCTGCTCCAGCAGCTCTGGTCTATCAGAAACATAATATGCATTTTAAAAAACAGCTTGCATACATTTTACATTTCTACCTGAGAAGCTGAACACGGGGTCACATACAAATATTTCATTTTCTGTGCCTGCCCATGATCTGTTTGCTTCAAAATAAAACAAAAAGAAGTGGGTAAGGTGATGAAGTCCTGGTTCCGTTGCCTTACTGAGCCACCAATAGCGTTCCCAACCCCTTTGTACCTCCCTCCAGCAGCTCGTGCTCCATGTCCCGGGCACGCTGTATGGGTATGTTTGCTTTTCAAACAGCTGTGAGGGGTAAGCATCACAGCAGCAGGAACATCCCTGGCTCTCTGCTGATTTACACCTCTGTAGCTCATGGCTGTGCTACCAGCCGACCCCCCCGGGGTGAGCAGTGTGTGCCCACGTACACATGCACAGAGCGTGGAGGGTGCTGAGATGTCACCAGCACCCCCAGGTTACCTGAGCTGCACAGGGAGCTGGTGAGGGGGGAACTCAGTTGTAAAGTACTGACGGGTGCATTTCTCTCTTGAACGAGACCACACACTGTGGCTTTGCAGGCAGAGCATATGGTGCTGTGGCCTCACGCTCGTGGGGCACATTGGGGTGGGAGCAGCTGCTCTGGGGAGCTGATTTTGGGATGCCATGAATGGCATCACCCCAGGTTGGGATCTGGACTTGATCACAGGGCCACTGGAGGTTCCCCCTCAGTTTTATGCACATTGGAACATTGCTGGTGGGAGGCACTGAGTACTCCTGGGCACCCCCAGCTCTCCTGAACGTGCTGCTGTTCCCCCCCCCCAGCAGCTGCCATCCTGCCTGACCTATTTTGAGTGTTGTGAGCAGAGGAGATGCAAGTTCAGCCATCCTCATCCTGAAAGACAGGTTAGAAAGAAGAGGTACAGAGAAAAAGCACCTACGCATTTATACTTTGGAAAAGCAATCTTTGTTTTTATCTCTACAGTGCAGATATTTAAGTGTTAAAAATATAGGCAAGCAGGCTCACTCCCTTTCCCACCTCTATCTGCATGCACAAGTGCCCCATACTCTCACTAGGCTCATGCAGAATAAGGCTTAACTCTACAATTTCCAGGGGACTTGCAGTCACTTCTTATCCTCAGGAAGTGTTCCTCCTTCTCACTCATTACTGCTCTCTTTGGCCTCTTCCTTTCTCCCTCTGTGGAGCTTTCACATCCTCACACACGTGTGTGAAGGAGCTAAACAGTGCAATCCATAGAGGAGCACACGTCATTAATTACTCCTACGCATCCATGGATGCCGTGCACAGTAGTTTTGAGGCTAACTGTAGCTTGCCCACCTAATGAGGATTTGGACAGCAATGGCACCAGTGTTGCCAGCTCTGTAGCAAATCTTACTCATGGAGTTTCCCTGGAAGCTCTCGCTCCTGGAGCCCACTGGTTACAGCTTGGGGTACTAAACAAAAGTTACTTTCTGTCACATGCAGCTGTGGTTTGAAAGGCTCTGACATCATTGTTAAAATACAATATTAAGAGTCAGATGAGCTGTGTCTGCATTTGTGGTTCTTTTATGGGGCACCCTGCAGAAGGTGCACATGCCCCGTTTAAGAGGCGTGTGGAGGCAACGTGTGACACTGTGGCCAAGCAGGCTGGTGCCAGGCACACCACAGCCGCCCTTCAAACATCTACAGAGGTGCATCTCAGAACAGCCTGGCTAGTGATGGCAGCCGTGACCACTTTAGGGACTGGGGGGGTAAATGTGGGTTTCAGAGAAGCAATTCGTGATGGTGGGAGATCTGGTGGCAGTTTTGAGTGGAGGTGCAGTTTCTTATACCCTGCACTTTCCTTGCTTCCTGGGTGAGGGGATCTGGGTGTGGGTGCACGTGCTATGGGGGTATGTTCTCCTTTAATACTGTAACAAAAACCTACTAATGCAAATGCTGTTTGCTCGGTGCTGTGTAAGACCAAAAGGCAACTGTCCTTCACTGATAGAGCTTCTGCTCAGAGATGGCCACCAGCATCAACAGGTGTACCACTCAGGACTGTACAGAAGAAAAATGTTTTTCAAACAGTCCCTGATCTTACAGTTATCTCTCTTTCTCTTATCTGAAGAGGAATTCACTGTGGAAATATTATTAAACAGGAAATGTATTAAATAATGAGGAATCATTTCTGTCAAATGGATATAAGATGCTAATTGGTGATGTGCTGAATCCCAGAGATGCTTGACATTCAAAAAGTGAGTGAAGTACGGCAGAGCATTTGTATAGGCCATCTGGAGATCTACACCATACTCTACACTTGATGAGAAAGTGGCATTAAACTGAAATTTCTGATTCCAAGACCTAAATATGCATCACTCCAGGCTTCAAATTTCATAGATTGCTGGGAAGATCACAGATAAACAGCAATCTGGCACATCTCTGACTAGAGGGAGAGAAATGCTTTGTGCTCCATTCCTTACTAAATTGTTAACGATTTGAAGAATTTCCATAGACTTAAACAAAACCTTCAGAACTCACATTCCCATTTACACACAGATCAGGCTCCTGGAGTAGCTTGACTGTGAAATCTCCTTGCAGACAGGGATATCCAAAGTACCATATCAGCAAACTATGGTGCTGTTACAGAGGGACTTGAATGTAAAGCACAGCCAGAAACACCATAGAAACCTGCGTGGTGATGCCCTCAGTTCTTTCACGACATCAGGATTTCTCTGGTAAGAGAACAAAACCAGAGTAAAAGCAGGTAGCAGCAGTTCAACATCCCCTTTTTCTAGTTTCCAGAAATCTGTAACATGTGTCACTAAACAATTTTTGTTCTTGCTAAAAGTCGCTGTTCCAAAGCACTTAAACAGCATATTAAACCTCAAGATGATCCAGATGGTAATGTCGAAGACGTTACATTGCACATGTACACACTGCTACTTTCCTCAGGAATTGCTGTCAGTTCTTTGCAGTGCTGTTTGCCCTATAGGCTCCACTGATATGTCCTGAGTCCACTATGTTAGATAGTGTATGAACACCAAGCTATGAGTGAATCACAGCCCCAGAGTCTGCACGCTAAAAAAGTGAGGGGCAGCACTTGGATGAAGGGTGCACAGTGAGGGAGTTTCAGATGGGAGGCAAGGCAGAGCACAAACTCAGCAGCCTTAGAACTTATGCCAATTTTTATAGACACCTCGGAAAAAAAAAAATCCTTCAAGAAAACAAAAAAGTGAATCTGCTGATGCTTGCACAATGCTCTTCCCAAGGTTGAAGAACAGCAATGTAAAAAGCAAGGAAGCGCTTGCCTGGATGGAGCAGCTGGGTCAAGTAGATCTTAGACTAATCAGCTGACATAGTCAGAGGAAATAGCCTCCGAGATAAAGAAGCCATTCTTCAGCTCATTCTCAATAGCCCTTCCTGGGATAAAATACGGTGCCAAGCAGCTGCTCGTGCAGCCTCTGGCACGATGTAAGGAATCAGTGTCAAAAGACAGGGATACTTCACTTCTCCCAAGTGTTACAGTGTTTGCTTATCCTGAAGATGCAGTTTCACACCTGGTTCCAAAGCATACACAGCCCCCACTATGATACAGAGCACTGAGCCAACACCAACTTGTTCAGTTGCTTCAAGTTTGTTCACAAGTGTTGAAGGCAGATTGACATGATCTAGATCCAGACGAATTAACACTGCTCTGATTTTACACTGGGTCAGACGTTGTCCATCTTCCTGCACAAAGCTGGTATAAGCATCATGTTGTGCTCTCAGACCAGGCCTGCAGGGCTGCAGCTGTGCACTTTGCTTGCTTCATGTCTGATCTTTACATTTCAGGATCTGCTCCTAAACTGATGCAGGGCTAATTAATGTAAAAACATGCTTTGCAACAAGGATGCCACACTAATAACTGATCAGCATGTGAGGTGGAAGAGTTCCAGAGATCGCCTTCTCTGCTCCTCTGCCACAAGACAGAGAACTGAAACCAGAAAAAAAAAAAATACGGAAAATTTGCCTGACCTCTTTAAAATTCCCCAGTGGTGGCAACTCCATAATTTCCCTGAACAATTTGTGACTGCATTTCACTGCTTCTGTTTCCAGAAATGTTTTCCCAGTGTCTAAATGTAGTCTTCATTAATACCTATTGAATTTATCACTTCCTGTCCTACCAATTAGTCCATACTCTTAGTATTAGGCTTTGATCATTTATTATTAACACAGATTTCAATGGATTTGTAGAGTTGTCAGGCACAGTATTTGTGAACAACCTTCAATTGGGTAATTAATCATTGCATCTGTTTTCTGTTATTGTGATTCCAATTCTGCCTGTGTATAAGTGATTGATTTTTAGGCACACAAATGGTCCCATTAAAGACAAAGAAGCTCGTGGATTTAGCAGCTGAGCACATGCTTACAGGACTGCAGACCCAGGATATGGTAGTGACTGTGTTGTTGCATAAAAATCCTCTAATTTCAGTCCTGGAGAATCATAGAATGGTTTGGGTTGGAAGGGACCTTAAAGATGATCTAGTTCCAACCCCTCTGCCAAGGGCAGGGACACCACCATCTAGACCTGGTTGCTCAAAGCCCCATCCAACCTGATCACGAACACTTCCAGGGGTGGACCATCCACAACCTCTCTGGACAACCTGTCCCTGTGTCTCACCACCCTTGGAGTTAAGAACTTTATCTGAATTTCTAACCTAATTCTGTCATCTGTCAGTTTGAAACCATTGCCCCTTGTCCTACCACTACAAGCCCTTGTAAAAAGTCCCTCCCCAGCTTTCTTGTGGTTCCCCTTCAGGAGTTCATAGGTAGGTACACGTGAGAGCAACCATGGTTATCCTTGGAGTGGGCGCAAGAACGACACAGAAAAGGTACATCCTTGGTTTGGAAAATTGCTAGAAAGGCCAAAGAACAGTCAATCCAAAGGCTGACTTACTCAGGGCTTGGGATCCAACCCAAGCCTTGATGCACTGAAGGTATCTGCCAGCACACACAGAAGAAGCTGCAAGAACTTGTGTTTCTGCTGTTTTTCACTTCTCTCATTTCAAATGCAAGTTGAACCCTTGCCAACAGGGAGAGACAACACCACAGTCTGCAGCAAGGAGCCGAGTCTCTCCTAACCCCCCTCAGTGAAGCAGGTGGTTGGGGAGAGCATGAGGTCTGTGGGTTTTTTTCTCCACCTGAAGGGTGAGCAGCTGCAGGGCTCTTTTGCTGGATAACTGCTCCACTCCCCCCACCCTCAGCTCCCAGCCAGCCAAGGGCACCAGGCAAAAGATAACGTGCATTTCCCCAAGTTTCAGGTTGTATCTCTGTCGGTGCAGCAAGATGAGTGTGTTAGTGCCTGAGATGAGCTTCAGAGCCTATGCTCTTTCTCTTTTGGCTCCCAAAGGCACAGCAGCAGCGTGGAACAAAAGCACCTTGCTCCTTCCCTGTAGCTCCAGGACAATCACACTGGGCAATAACACCACAGCCCCTTTGCTCCAAATGGGGCTAAGGAATTAGTAGGACTACCTACTGCCCTCTTCTTTGGGCAGCACTGATGGTGGCAGCAGGACACGCTGAACCAGGTGTAGTGGAGCTTGGGCTGAGCTCTTCACTTTCCTGACAATTATCCTGGAAACCATCCTATGCTGATGATCTGCTCCCCTTATTAACTCACTGCAGGAAAAAGCTGAGGAGAAAGGGAGAAAAGAGCAAACTACCATTTCTCTGCCCCACAGGAACCCTGGGACTTTTCCCAGGGAAAGCCAAGCTGAGCTTGATCACTGGCAGGCAGGAGGGAAACACTGCCGTGCCAGGCTGATCCACCCATATAAAATACCACACAAATAGGTTTGATTGTACCTTCTCAGCAGCAAATGCTCTTGTTCTGGTGATGTTTGACTCTGCGCGAGTCTCGGGTGCTACTTGGAGGTGGCAACACCCCAGATTTCGCTCTGGGCTCAGCAGGAGCAGAGGCAAAGGTCCTCCATGCACTTACAAGGGCAGAGAGAGGAAAACAACTCTGTGTTGCAAAGGGCTTGGGAGAGCCCACATCCTTCTGTGGGCTGTCTGCCAGCAGGGATGGGGTCTGCCAGCTTCTCACCACAAGTCACAGCACACAGCTGGAGTCCCTGTGGGACCCTCTGCTGAGAGATAGAGGCAGCACAGGACACATCCTGACCTCACTTCTTGGTGGAGACCTCACAGCTGATCAGCTAGTCTGCAGGACTCTGCCTTCCCACCACAATCACTGCAAAGAACCACAGGAGGGACAAATGCCATGGGGGCCACCAAGTGAAACAGGACCCCACTGCTGATCGCCTCCAGAAACACTTCCCCAGCAGCACGGGGGGTACCAGCCCCTGCAGCCACCCAGCCCCTCTCCTCAGCAGCACTGCCAGTCCCATGGGTGTGTCCTCTCCCCTCCCAACGCTATCTTGCTTTTATCCCCGGCTCTCAATACTGAGATGGCCATGACTGCTGCTTCCAGCTCCCTCAGATGGAAGCTGAGTCTTTCCATAGTCTGCTGCTGAGCTAACATCTCCCCTGGAAGAAGGGGAGAAGTTGGAGAAGAGGGATAAAATGGAGAAAGAAAACTGGTGCTTCCTATTGAAACAGACAACTTGCAAAACTATGTGAATGTGACTTTGAAGGTGTGACTGCAAAAGGCCACATAATACTGAAGTTAGGCCCCTCACTTTTAAACAAGCAATAAATAACATATTAATGTGCAAAGTGGCAATACAAAATACTGCCTGACATAACCTCTGATCGTGGGTTACTTTGGTACACATAACTGATGCCAGGAGGAGAATCTCTTGGACATCTCTGCTAAAATTTCTTCTTCTCTCACCCTCCCTCTTTCTGCTCTCCTGATGCCTTCTATACCCGCCTTGTTCTTGGCAATAGTGGCACAGCATCCGTACAAGGTGCAAAAGCAAGCAGCCTGCCAGCTTTAGATACCAGAGTTTACTAATAAACATCTGAGGGGTTTTTAGCAATTTGCACAGTGCTATGTACTTAATTTGAATATGTTGGATTCAACCTTGCTTTGGTTAAGGAGGTGTTTAATTAAAAGGACAAAGTGTTAGCAATTCAGTAAATATCACATTAATTTCAAAGAGCATAATTACTAAACATGCATTAATAAAAGAATTGTGAATTATACTCATAGCTGTTATTTAAGAAGTTGCTTAGCTCTTCAGAACGATTATACAGTGGTTCCAGTTTGCCTTGTTACAGACATTTCAAGTACTTCACAGTGGGTTCCCTGTTTGCCACCAGTGATCACCACACAGCACCTGGGGTAGAGCAGCCCCTCCACTCGAGCTGCCACTTAAGCCTTTGCTGTAACAAACGCTGCCGTGATGACTGCAGGACCCTTCCCAGCACATCAGACATGCTCCCTGTGCTCCCAGCAGCACGGCATAGGGAAGAATTGCAAACAGTGGCAATGATTGCTGGTGAGGGGAGGATGGGGAAGGTGTTAAGAGCTGCACAATAACGAGAGTGAGGTAGTTATGTATGGGCTTCTTAATGCTGCTCTTCTGGAAAAGAATCTGACATAGTGATGCCTCTTTCCACAGGGCATTTACATCACCCTATGTCATACTAGGAGTGTGCAATATAAATACTGCTTGGTTCAATAGGTTAGCTCTTCAGTTCTCCAGAATTTAAATAATTCTCTAGTAATCCCATCTGTTATTCAGAGTAATTTCTGTTGAATCCCATTGATTTCACCCCTATTATCTTCTCCAAGTTCCAGTGCTCATGGTGAGTCAGCATGGTCTAAAAGGCTGAGTGTGAAGAGCCAGAAATGAGACATTTTTCCAGGAAGAAAAGTACATAAGCAGGATGTCCTTTCCAGATGCTGAGTTAGGGAATTTCATTTCGCTTAGCTAAATTCCCCTTGCAGTTTTTGGTAGGTGCAAAATTTTTCTTTATGTTCTGTCAAACTCCTCTTCTGTTGTGCACTGCTGAATACTTACCTCCAGCTTCAGGTTGCATTCCAGGGGTAAAGAAACAAACAAAAATAACTGCTTACGTTTGCAAAGGCTTTGGAGTCCTATGAGGGTAGCACTGCATAAAATGTGAACTATATGAGTATTATGAACACCATCATCTGCAGGGGAAGCTCTGAAAATATTTCACTCTCCTTGTAGACTATCAAATTAATGTAATGATGATCATTAAGGATTTTTATAAATCAGGATGCATTTTTTTTTTCCTCCAAATCATATAGAAACGAATAAAATCAAATGCAGAGATAGTCCACAAAGCCCCACCTTAGTCTCTAAAATATCTCTCCAAGATTTTTATTACCCTTGCTCTTTTTAAAGAAAAAGTACAAAGCAGTAACATCTTTACAGTGTGCCCAAGTAGATGACAGACACAGTCCCCCTCTGGAATTCTCCAGTGTAGTCTTCAAGGGTGAAGAGATGGGGTTTGGGATTATGCATATGGGGTTTTTTCCTAAGTGGGTGCATTCAATTCTATGATACAGAAGAAAACCACAACTAACTCCTCATCACCCATGGCCAGCTGAGGATGCAGGAACATGTCTTTGTGCTTTACCAGTTTTCTTACTCTGCCAAATCTCCTGGAAGCAAGTAGGAGTGACCCTCTGGCTAGAGGGTGTTAGCCTGTAGAGATTATGCTTGAGGTAGTGAATGACCCCAGCATGTTTGAGAGCACCATGTAATAGCAATCCTGTCCATGTGAAGCTCAACTCTACATGAAGAGGTCAGGTCACATTTCTTACAACTGAACTTGATGCAAGTAGGGATAGGGTTGTTTTGTGACAGTAAGAGGCCAAAGAAAGCTTGAAGAGCTGTGTGGGATTGAAAGGGTAAGGCTGCTAGGACTCAGAAGAGATGCAAAATCTGTATTCTAAATACAACAGGCCACGGGCTGTTCTCCAGTCCCACAGCCACGTAGAATGGCACAGCTTGCATCTGCACACCTGAGCTCTCTCCACTCTCTTGTCCATCCAGGACAGCATGGCTGTACCCAGGGGTGGTCCCTGGCTCATGATGCCACTTCAGCTGTGCCAGGGCACTGCCATCAGACCAGAGAGCAATGAAGCAGCACGGACAGGAGTGGGTAGTGCTGGAGCCAACACCTCAGCTCTGGTTTAATTACCAGTGTCACACCAGACATGGCCTTAGTGATACTGTCTGGACCTCCTTGGTCTCTACACAGTGGCAATGGGCAGTTTAGATCAGTGAAAATCACGGTGCCTGAAGGTAAAATGCCCAGAGCTCTTGGCAACAGCATAGGCTATGGAAGCAGCAAAACTCTGACATGGCTTGAGGGAAAAGGGATCATGGCATCACAGTGCACTACGGCTCTTCTCCCTCCTGGCCCAAAGCAGAAAACCAGCAGCTGCCCAGCAGGTCAGTGTGTTACACAAGTGCTTACCATCCTTGATATCTACCAGATTTTTCATATGCTAGGAAGAACATCCACCCTATACTTGCCTGTTCCTCTGTATTGCTGCACCCAGTACAGGAAAGACATCAAACTAGAGCAAGTTCAGTGGATGCCACCAGGATAAGCTGGGGCTGGAGCACTTGCCCTACAGGACTGGTGATTGCTCACCCTGCAGATGAGCCAACTTCTGGGAAACCTAGCAACAGCCCTCCAGTATCTATGGGGAAGTCACCAAGAAGATGGAGCTGGTCTCTTTATAACAGTGCATGGTGAGAAGACAAGAGACAACTGGCACAGAAGTCTGACACCTGCACAATGATATAAAGAGAAAACTTTCTTCGGGAGCACAATGAGACAGTGCCATAGGCCACCCAGGGAGGTTGTGCAGTCACCATCCTTAGAGCTTTTCAGAACTTGACCAGAAAGATGCCCAAGCACATGATCTGAGCTTGTGGCAGAGCCTAGTTGAAGGAGAAATTTGGATTAGACCCCTTCTGACCTGAATTATCCTGTGATCCTATAGAAAGCTTCTTCCTTGCAGAAGAGCAGTAACTATGGCTAAACAGATTTCTGCATCGTGTTTACAAAAAAATGTTTTTTTGCAGGATAAAGAAGATTTCAGAAGAGGTTTTTTTCTAAAGCCCCTTTTTGTCACTTATTCAAACTTCCTAAAAAAATAGTGTTCCTATGAGATAAAATGGAAACTGTTAGGAAGTTGATTTGCATAGAAAGAGGGGGTATTTTGAAGGAAAAAAAAAATAAAACATTGGGTGCTCAGCAGGTACTAATTGGGTGGTTAGTTGGGAAGAAACTGCTTCCCCCAGGTACTGGGATAAGGCAGCACAGAAATGACTTGAAATATGGATGTGACCCAATACCTCCCTTTTAATTCAATCTTTTTCCAGCCCATCGCTGGAATTTACACAACGTTTTATTGACTATGGTATCAGAAGCTATCAATTTGCTGCAGCCTCATAAAAATAAAATAGTGATACAGAAGAGAAACTGCTGTGTCAGACACACTTCAGCTATTCCCAGCTTTCCTCGACCCCTTCATCTACCCTCTCATCATAAACATCACTATTTTGTTTGCCTCTTGCTTCTCCTAACCATTAAAACATGGATACAAAAAACATAGCCCAGAAGCTGTTAACACAAGACCCAGAAATGTGTCAAATATTCACTGTCTGAAATATTTGTTGGCTCCAACTAGTAGGAAGGAACAAACCAGCAAGCAAACAGCACAAAACCAGGTATGTTTGGGGTAAAAAGAGAGATGAAAGCAGAGCTATGTAGATAAAGTGGAGCAAGGGTGTTGTCTCATACCATGATTGCTGTGGTAATTACCCTTTTTAACGCATATTAGTGCAAACAGCTGTGCAAAATTCATATAAATGGTGCAACATAAGTAATACTCTTTAATTAAAAAAAATAACAAGGCTTTTTTTTTTTTTTTTCCAAGGAGTTAAACATATCTTGTTCATCATGCTTGATACACTATGATACGAATACCTCCCAAGGAAAAGTAATGAGGTGCACTGTAATCATTTACCTCTTGATTTAATTCCACAGGTATTAAAAATACCTTGGTTTGATGAATTCAACAGTACACTTTGGAACAATACCTTCATTTTAGCCCTGAAAAATCACAGGCCTTCTGCAATACCAATGCTGTTTTCCATACTTTATGCATGGCCGCACATCAGCAACATAGCATTTAACAAAAAATAAAATAACTTCAGCTTTGGGGAGTTGCAATGCTTCTGTTGGGACCATGTGTCATGGTTTAACCTCTGCCAGCAGCTAAGCACCACCCCACAGATACCCACCCACCCCTTCCCCCCACACTCACTCCTGCAGGGCAGGAAGGAGAATGGGGAGAAAGAAAAGAAAGGTGAGAGTAAGACAATTTAATAAAACAACACAACAAGTGGAGAAAACAACCATACTGATGACAGCACTAATGAAAGGAGAAACAAAAAGAGTAACAGAAGCCAGGAAGACTCTACCTGTGTCTAAGATGCTGCTTTCCCTGCTCCAGCCACACTGAATCCACACTCCAAAGTAAATTGAAAACAGGAGCTCTCTCTTTAGCCCAGCCCTCCCCTTATACAGGGGGCATGATGCAGTAAGGTACTGGACATCCCATTGGCTGGTTGGGTTGTTTATCTCGGCTGTGACCCCTCCCAGCTGCAGCCCCTCCTACCTGCTTGGGCCAGCAGCTGCTGGGGATAATGAACCCACACCCAACCCAGGACACTGTGCAAAGTGGCTCTGGTAAAATATATTTAGTAGCAGGAGCTGCAGTCATTTGGACAAAAATCATGCTTCTGGGTGACTTGAAGGAACTACATGAGGTTCCAGGAGGTGTTGCAGAACTCTGTTTTCCACAAAGAGACAAAAATGTTTAGGACAAAGCATAAGAAGAGATCCTAAGCCTATATTTTAGGATCTGCGTCTAATAAGAAGTTGAGGGGAAGCCCTGGAGCATGGAGCTTCTGATAACCTCATTGCTCAGGCACTGGGGTTTGCAAACTTCCCCAGGAAGTTTTGAGTCCCTCAGTATGTGCACTTGCTGATGAGAATTGTTCCCTTAAGTGTATGCCCAAAGAGATAAACTTTATGCTGTATGCCAACTTTATGATGTGATAAAAGTTTGTGTTTGAGGTACCTTACTGATTATCTATTAGGTGGGAAAAAAAGAATGAAACAACCAATTAAACAGTAGCTCTCATATCTGTATCTTAGCTTACCTGGTAATTGAAAAATGGCCCCCATTTTTCCCTCCCCCACCCATTTCCATGCAGTATTTCAAGAACTCTGTCCAAGAATATCACTGTATGAAAAAAAAAAAACCCACCATCTCAAAATTATTAAAATCTCTGTGGGAATTCATGATTAATTTTAAGGCCTGGCAGATTAAAATACATTATTATGTACACTCTAGTGCATCCTTTCAGATATTTTCAGAATCTGATTTTGCTCTCTTGATACACACCAATGATTCTACATGTATCTAGTAGATTGCAAGGAATAGATTAGCATTAAAGAGGCAGTATTGTGTTGTTAGGTTGTTATGTGTAACTTGTGCTCATACATTAAGAAAAATGTAGCTGGCATTCCCTTGGACATGACCAGACCCCTTAAAAAAAGGAGAGAATTATTAATAGTTGGTTGTAATGCATTTGTAGAGCACTTCTGAAATTTTGACCTTTAGTACATTAACTGGCTGTTTTTATCCAGCTCCCAGGCAGAGTAAGATCTACAGTATCCTGCTTAGGAAATGAAAATAATGGGCTTATTAGTAGGACTTGTTAAACCTTCAATTCCTGGATATTCTACCTTTAGCTCTGGACCTAGCTTTGCAGTCAGTCTATCACTCTAAACAGCAAAATCAACAGCATTCAAAGTCAAGAAGACAGTAAAAGAAGTGGGTTTTTTTTCTTTGGAACAGACTGACCAAATTGTTCAGTAATGCAAAGTCATTCATTCACAGTTTAGCTTTAGAAATGTTAAGGTTCCAGCTTCAGCCCCAGCAGCTGTTGTGTTTCTTGACTAGAAATCTGAGGACCCACCTAGCATCACTTTTCCATCATTCAGAAACTTCTTTGTTCTCCATCCTGACAAAGTAAGTAGATACAGCTCCTTAAGCCTTTTTTTTTTTTAATTAAGACGTTTTCTCCAGTAATTCTAATGTAATTATCTTTGACACTCTTCCATGTTCCTGCCACAGTTTGGTAGGTGTCTGAGTTGTGGGCACGTAAACAGGACAAAGGACTTTGACAGCATCATGGCTGACAGAACCAAACCCCTCCGTCACTGCAAAATCTCCTGTTTATACGCTCAGAGACCACACCATGTGCAGGACCAGACTGGAGGTCATGCCCAGTTATCATGACCACATATCACAATTCTCATCTTTTTCACTGCCTTGGTTATGAAGATGCCCTCTCTCTTTCAAGTATTTCCCCCCAGATACTGCACACACAGCTTTACTGAAATCCCACTGTTTGTGCCCATTGTCCCAGCAATTAGACCCTCCTGCAGCAAAGATCTCTCCAGGTCATTATTTAACATGGCCCCAAATGTCACGTCATCCGCAAACTTTATCGTAATGATTTGATGTTTTCTTCCGTGTCACTGATAATGTTAAATGATAGAGAGCCAAGATTCAATCCCTGCAGAACCCCTCTAACGACAAACACCTTCAGTGGTGACTGTCACTTATAATTACATTTTGAGACATATTTTTTAACCTATTTTGATGCATTTAATGTGCGCCACATTGGTTTTGTATTACTGAAGTTAATCAAAATACTTTGAAGTACCAGGTGAAATACTTTACAAAAATCGAAGTATATTACATCAATATAATTATCAACTAAATTAATAATCTCATTAAAAATGTTAGGAAGTTAGTTTTACAAGAACCATTTTCTATAAAACCATGTTAATTGTCATTAATTACACTACATTATCTATTAATCAAATCCTCTGTGAAATGATCCCATTTCAAAACTCTGGACTGACATCCGCCTGAGATGCCTGGAGCTAATGGGGTCACAGTGCTTACTCTTATAAACACGGGCACCACGCTGCCTTTCTGTTCCTCCTCTGCAACATCTGGATTGTTTCAAAAATTACTGAAAATCAGTGTTAACAATCTCAAGAGGTCCTTGGCTAGCTCTAAATAAATGATGATTTTAAGCATCTAAGTTTCACGATGGTTACCTTCCGTCAGCCTTACATACTGTTGGGAGTGCTGGGAAATAGTGCAGTGGCAGTTTCATATCATATGAATATAGATCTACTTTTTAACTTGAATGAAAAAGAGAGATTTCTTGTATGCTTCCACCCTCTTATATTACAAATGTTTATTCTAACATTTCCATCTTCTTCAAAAACTCCCTTCAGTTCATACCCTTTTTATTCTTCTAAGTCTAAAAAGATTCTTCTTTTTTTTTTTAACTCTTTTATCTGTAAATTTCCTCTTCATGTCCACTGGATTTATTATTCAGATTTCTGCATTTTGTCTGCTTTTAATGTATGTTCACTGATATTAGCAACTCATTCTTTCAACTTTTTATTTTGGTATTTATGGCTTTTTATATTTACATGTTTCTTTAGCTCATACAGCCTTTCTTCTGGACTTCTGTGAATTTGGTAAGGTAACTATTTCTCAAACAGTTTACAGTTATCATTCATATTTTCCTGCTTATATTATATGGCTCAGATATTATAGGCTGTGTAAAATACACCTTTTCTAAGGCACCAGAGAGATGTACTGGGGGTTCAGGCTGTATTCTGTTTTCATATAACAGAGGCATTTTGCAATCCTGAGCAGCTGTCAGATTTTATTTCAGACATAAATTTCTCTTCTTCTGTTAGATGAACTCCAGTATAACTTTCACCATGTTGGATACAACTGGCATGAGTTAGGTTTGGGGTTATTTTTGGAAGTTATGAAATTGTCCTCCATGCCTTTAAAAAATTCCAAGGACGCTTTAGTTCTGCCAGCCAGATACTTCCTGCACATGTCAATCAGATTGAAATCTGTTTCTTTAATAGTTTTTTTCCTCCTAAATTTTATGTCTAGAAAGATGTTTAAAGGACTGGTCATTGTGTTCTCTTGTGTGATTTGGTAGCCCAGAGTACTTGTCAATTGTCACTTCATCTTATTCCTTAACTGCTGTACCTTTGACCATATGTATTTGGGATCATTTCCTTTAGAGCTGCCAATGGCTCAGAAGCAAGTACCGGTGTAGCTGATGCAGAGTGCTTTTCTTTCTATTCCTCTGAGTGCTTTTCTTTCTATTCCTTTGCTCATCTGGTTCTTCCTGAAAATAATAAAAAAATAATAAAATAAATCTTAACATACCAGGCATGAAGTCCTTTCTATTTCATAGGAACTACTAGATCAAATAAAAGAGTTATTGGTAAGAGGACTGGGATTTAAAATCATGCGTTCCGTTGCTATTGATTCACAGAAATATTTTCTACATAGCTTTACTTACAGGCTCAGGACATTCCCAAGCCACAGGGACTGTCCAACATGTTATTTGGTTGTATTGCACAAAGACACGCTAGCAAAGTGCAAGAGAAAGCTTGGTCAAGTGATACAAGGTCAGTCTACACATGGGAAAGAAAACTGAAAATCAACAAACAGAAAGTAAGAGGGAAAACTGAATGTAATCAGTCATGAAACAGAAATGAAGATAAGAGAAGCACATGAGAATCTAACAGCAATGCTTACAATCACTTTAATTTATATATAAATATATAAAAAAAAAATCCTGACATGGGTTTATATTTTTTTCACCCTCAAATATTGACAAGTTTTT
>JAAGNO010031005.1:18537-29507 GCA_033439905.1 Ceryle rudis
GGAAGGGAAAAAGAAGGGAAGGGAAAAAGAAGGGAAGGGAAAAAGAAGGGAAGGGAAAAAGAAGGGAAGGGAAAAAGAAGGGAAGGGAAAAAGGGAAGATATATATATAAAAATATATAAATCATCCTGCAACTTGATTTAATCCTGGTTGCAACCAGGGCAGTTCATGTCAGTTGATGAATTCCTCCCGCTTTGCTTGATCCATCTGCACACGCTGCTCTGGCTGCTAATCAGGTCAACGCTCCCTCCCCTCTGCCCAAAACTGCATTTAAAACACAAATAATAATAATAAACCATCATAAAAACGTCACTAGACAAAGCAAATAAAACCATAACTACAAACCAGCTCGCTGATATTTTGTACCAACTCCTATAAAATTAACTTTTACAACTTTTACCGGCAACTTGAACCTCGGTCGAAATTATTCTCTGATTAGTGAGCCCGTATATCTCGGGGGCAGCCAGTGACCCTCATCCAATTACGGTGAGAAACGGTTTGCACACATCCAGACCTCACAATTAAAACCGGGGTAACATACGCCCCGGCTCCCGGGGCACAAATGTCTCCCCTCTGATTTCTGATGGATGATTTGGAACGTGGTAGAAAAGATTTGCTCTTTTAATCCGCCCGCTAAAATCCATCAGGCACCAACTTCAACAGCCAAGGATGGTGTCACGAGGAGGGCTTGTTTTGGTTTGTTTTGGTTTGTTTTGAATGCACAGCTTAAAAAAAAACCCGAACAAACAACAAAACAACAAATAAAAACAACAAATAAAAAACCTGAGCGTGCAGATCGCTGGCTTTAATTTCCTTGGGTAAACAGGGGGTAAAGCAGCCCTGGTGTTGAGGGCTTGGGAAGAGGACGCATACCTGAAATTTAGGCTCATTACTGCCCTATGAAATATGTCTCTGCTGTCAGCCCGGGCTCGGCGGCTGCTGGATTTAAACCTGAACGACTCCAGTGACTCCATCAAAAGCGTCGTCGGTACGCGAGCGGCCGCAGAGTTTAATTAGCCTGGCCCGCTCGCGACGGCGGGGCATTGAACAGCGAAATAAGATTATGCTCACGCTGAGCAGATTTAGCTTCAACAGCCCCAAAAGCATTAAAAGGGTAGTAGGGTGAGGAACGATTGTAAATTTACAACTGGAACAGATTACAGGCAGCTTCCCAGATTGCACTGGTAGGTTGGCTGCGGGGGAATGGGGTTTTCACTGGTTTTACCTCACTTTAAGGTTACCCACGCAAACACAGCAGTGGCTGGAGGAGCTCCTGGGGCACCAGAACCTGTTTCAGGTGGCACATACCCGTCGGAAAGCTCCCAGAGAGGATGCTCAGCACTGGGAATGCTCTGCACAGAGCTTGGCTCAACACCTCCCCTTCCAGGGGACAACCTGGGAGCATAAGGCTGAGCCTACAGAACATCCCCGTATTGGTTATACTGGTCTAATTCTCGCCTTTGAGCGATCAGCGACAGCTTGGTGGAACAGCTGGTGGATTAGTTTCCCCGACACACTTCCCATCCTGATTTATTTTGGGGCTGATGGACACATTCCTCATCCGCCAGCAGCTCCGCTCCTCGGCCGCGGCTCCCCACGCAGAACAGGGGGTGTCGGGAGGGGAGAAGCTCATGCACGGGCTGCCAGGGCAGAACCCTGGGCCATCAGGAAGCCCAACTTTAATGTAAAATTTAAGAGGGCCTTGGATCTTTCCGCGCTTCACGATGTTAAAAGTACAATTTTAAATTAGGAGTTGTGATAGAAAGGAGAGAAAATGTCATTAGAGAAAATGCAATTGCGTTTTCCAGTTAACAGCTGCTGCCAGTATAGACTCAGAGAATGGGAGGGGTTGGAAGGGACCTCTGGAGATCATCGAGTCCAACCCCCCTGCCACAGCAGGATCACCCAGGGCAGCCCACACAGGAACAGATCCAAGTGGGCCTTGAAAGTCTCCAGAGAAGGAAGATTTGAATTTGCTATGCAGGGGTCACTGGAAAAAAAAAACTGAAAAGACTGAATAGCAAAAAAAAAAAAAGACAGAAAACCCCAACACTAGAGAAATCCAGACTTGCTCCTGCCAGCACTCGTGAAAGCCAGCACACAGTCAAGAGAAGAAGAGCAAAATGATGTCATCAGTTAAAAAAAGGATGGAACTGCCTACAAAAAAGCAAATCAAGAGAGAAACCGGTAAGCCCCAAATGAAGCGGCGCAGCAGAGGAGCACAAGCAGCACATCACCTAAAGTCACAGTGGTCAAACCAGCAGAGAAGGGTGAGAGGAACAGCACTGGACCCTGGGACAGGATCAGCTGCAGCTACCAGCCCACGGAGCTCCAACACTGCACCAGCTCCAACACTGAAAATCAAACAACGGGGGTAACCCTCCTACCGCTGGGGATTTTAGCGGCACCGAGGGAAATGTGAGGGAGTCGAAGAGGAGGCGACGCTGAGAAGAGACACTGGGAACTCTTCCCATCCAAAGAATTCGAAAGGGAGGGAAAGGGGAAGGGAAGTGTGAAAATAAGAGAGGGAGGAAAAGGCCCCGTGATGCCCTCAGGTATTTCATGTGCGGATCCTGCCCGGGCAGCCTTCGGCCCTGATGCACAAAGGAGTCCTTCTTCAGAGGAGAGAGAAAGCCATGCAGAACATTCACCATGGCTAATTAATTTAGGACCCTCAATTACAAGTAGGATCTTGTGACACTGCTTTATTTGTAGCCTTTTTTTTTTATTTATTTTTTTTTTAACAAACAAAAAGCAGCTAAGAAGCGTGACACCTTTAATGGCTTTACAATGGCTTTCCTGCCAGCGCCGCACGCCTCGGGGACCTGCCAGAGAGCGTCCCGTGGCGAAGAGTCTCATCCCTGACTTTGAGAGTCCCCAGATCCACCACTCATCCCTGACTGAATCATCCCTGTACCACGAGCATCCTATAGAAAAGGGCTAGAAAAGGAATTATTTCATTATCAAAAGGCAGACAAACTCCTATTTCATTTTCAACCAGGACTTTTCTCCATCTCTGCATTCGGGTGGGGGATGCCTGGTGCTGCTGGGAAAAAACCCCAGAGGAATAAACAATGTGGTGGGTTTGGGGGTTTGTTGGTTTGGTTGGTTTTGAAGTGCAAAGGGAAAATGCTGTTGTTTATATGCCAACAGCCACATTAAAGTAATGCAGCTCTGGCACCGCCTCACAAAACGCAATGCAATTCAGAGCCGCCTGCAAAGGTGTCGACGGGGAGCTGGGGGCCTTCGTGCCAGAGCCGAACTCGCCGAAGGCAAAGGCTACAAAAACTTGATAACCTTTGGGGTGAAACCCTTGGGGGCAAAGCCAAACCGCTCCCTGCTCCTCTCCCGGGAATCAGAAGAACCCTCGCCGTCCTCACAGAGAAACACACCGACGAAAGTGGCCCCTCCGCGTGCGCAGATAACCACGGCTAGGGGGAAGAATGCCATCGTTCTTCTACCCACCTCAAGCCTCCTACGAGACAGCCCAGGGCACTACCCCTCCACTGAAACGGCCCGATTTTAGTTTCAAAGAACAAAGGACGTTCTTTGAGCGAGCAGACTGGAAATAAGCATTTCAAGCCAGGAGTTTTACCCCACAGCATTACCATCAAGGGAGTAATTCCGTACCAGAAAGACCACGACCGACCGTATTGGCTAATACATTCATGGTTTGACAGTCATCAGACCAGAGCCTGTCGCTCACAAATGAACTTTTTGCAGCTTGGGAGCTACACCAGGTAAGTGGTGAACCCGTTGCCTGTCCCCAGCTCCGTGCTGTGACCTGAAGGTCAAGGGAAGAGGGGGCTGTTTGCCTTCACCTACCTGCGCTTGAGTCTCTGCAGAGATGCTCCCCCTCCCAAACACAGAGGACCGTCACACAAGCTAGTTCTGCAGGATGCACGTCAAACTGCTTGAGGACATTTTCACCTCACATCTTGCACTCAGTCCAGAAACCCGTGCCAAGGAGAAGACAAGCTTGAAGCCTCCAAAGAAACTCAAAACAAAAGAACCCAGCTTTCCACATGCCCTCGGTTTAGCACAACCAAACAAGCCAATGGAGGCCTTGCTTTCCCCAAAACGAAAGGTTTGGGATGCTCCAGTACTATGGGGAAGCACTAGATGGCTCTCCTAGTGACAGCCTGACCTCTAGATCCAGGCTATGGTCTGATCCAGGAGGCAGCTCCTGGTTGCATCTGCTGAATGCTCCAACAGCAAGCCATGAGAGCTGTGCCATCAGGGGCTGAAGTTCCAAAGCCTGGTTTCCTACAGACCTGCCTCTCTGCATCCTCCTCTTCCACTACATCCCATTTTGATATTCTTGACCCACATTCCCATTACATCAGCACTATGTTGTTCCACCTCAACATGAGGAAAAACTTCTTCCCTGTGAGAGTGACAGAGCCTGGCCCAGGCTGCCCAGAGAGGTGGTGAAGTCTCCTGCTCTGGAGACTTTCCAGCCCCGCCTGGCTCTGTTCCTGTGTGGGCTGCCCTGGGTGACCCTGCTCTGGCAGAGGGGTTGGACTTGATGCTCTCCAGAGGTCCCTCCTGACCCCCACCATTCTATGAGTATGGTATCTCAGAGTTCCCCAGGCTTCAGCCATGCCCATATCACCCTCTAAACCTTCTTCCCCTTCCACCTGCGTGCTGGGTTTTCCCTCTCCAGTCACACCAACCATAGTTTGGTTTAATCACACATTAAAAGGTCCTGAGCCGGTGGATGCCTTTATGCAGAAACATCCATAAAAGTCTTATCCTGAAGTGTCAAAACTCCCACACGTGGCAGTATTTGTTACAGCGGAGCCTCGCAGACCCTAATGAAACTCCTCTCATTAGTGAAGTTGGAGGATCACATCCCCACCGCAGAGAGATCAGATGCTCACCTCATAACCACGGGATGAAACGCTGCATTGGTGGCTCTGAAGGACTTTCTTTCGATAAAGGTAAGTCTTGGATCCTTACTGAATAACCAGCTACCTCTGCAGGCTTACCCAGCATTTTGAGAGGTTAGTGGCTCGGGACATCTCGGTTGAGTCTGGCTTTCTGACCAGAGGCTGCTTTAAATGAAAAATTAAAAAGGAGAATTCTTTCCTGCCACGCAACTGAATGTAAAGCACATTCCTGAGCAAGCTTCAGAAGTTTTAACCATCCACTAAAGCTGGGCAGCTGGGGTGCAGAGCGACTTCAATTTGGCAAAACATAAGCTGTGCTCGGAACCCCAAATCCACACTGTACAGCCAAAGGAATGCTGGGCCTCGAAGAGATGGTTCACTCTTCAGAAGGAGATAAGAGTATTGAATTTCTGCTAAATCTCAAGCAATAAAAATAAATTCAGACTTTGAGGGAAGGGGATAAAAAGGCCGATGCATAATTGTTTCGTAAAATTTGTGTTTCATTTACTCGAGACGGGCCATTTTAGAGTTTATCAAAACCAGCTGGTGTCATAGACATACATTCACGGTCCCGTAACATGGATGCAATTTATCCCGTGAAATCTGTAAGCGAAACAAGACAAAGCTCTCAATATCTTTGCTAATAAATTCTTTCAACAGGTAGAACCAAATCCCGAAGCAAGCTTTCTTAACGGACTACGATAAAAAAACCCCACAGTCATCCAAGAGTTGGGCTCTCCCAGAAGCCATAAAACCACAGTCAGAAGGCACAATGCTAAACGGGGAGTTAATTATTACCCACCGACGGCCGACTGAGCGCCCCGGACACACCGATGGCCAGCACGCTGCACGCTCGGGACCAAGATCCAACGAATGGAGGCTGCAAGAAAGTCAACCCCAAAGGTTTTTCTGAGAGAATGTTTTGGCTAAAAATCAAATATTCCCACAGTGCTTGGCTGTCGCTTTTCTGCCACATACTCACAAAGTAGACACGGGCCACGTGTGATCTCTTGGTTCCACAACCAAACCCATCTCCTGGTTTCGATGGTGCTCGCTCTTTCCTAAGCCATTTTATAAACTGCAGAACAGAAGAGCAAGGTCTGGCTTCACCCTGGGCAGGCTGGGCTTGAATCTACTGGCTGGTAAAGTGGGGATCGTCTTCAATAAACAGGGGCTTAGAAACTGGCAACTAGATACGTGGACAACTCCACTTGGAGCCATGGGCAAAGGAAGGCTGGTGGAAGTTCCCCCTAGGAATGATCATGGCGAGTCTGATGCTCAGCTGAAATCCAAAGTTGGCAATTATTTTCAACCTTGGTTGCACCCGTCTGGCTTCAGACAGAGTCTGTCTCTCCCTGCCACCCCAAGGGACTACAGAGGTTACCACACCTCGGATGGCTTTTGGTTTTCTCAGTCGTCCTGTGGATGACTTTCCAGAATGACTCCCTGAATCTGGGTTTTGAAGTCCAGGCAGAGCCCCCTCAAAACCCATGAAAATCCATGTTTGCACCGGGAAAGCCAGGTATAGAATAAGGGCATAGGCCTGGGATTGTCTAAGAGAAGCCAGAGGAGATCTAAGAAGTCCACTCTCATTGCACGGTATCGAGTGCTGAAATGTCCTCACCTTCAGCAACGCGTGCCCAGGTGGGGTCAAAGGCAGAGGTTACGTTAACAGCAGAAGAAACAAACTTCAGGTCATCATTTCAACCACCATTCCAGGGTTAAAAAAAAAATAATAAATCACTGCCTAACTTTTTTTGTGGTCTCCAACCCTCTACTCCAGCAGCAGTGGCCGGTGGCAGAGGAGAGATTATACAAATTCACAGCTGCTTTGATCTCTAAATACAACTTGTGGAAGAAAAGACCGGGGGAGTAACTCAGCTGTTCATCCCAGAGGGACCCTAAACCCGGGTCTGGTGTGCACAAATGCAACAGCCATAAACCCAGCGTGTTGTGGAGCCTCCTTAAACCAAACATGAAAACCCCTGTTAAGGGTCCGTGGGGGTTCATTTTTCCCAGCATGAAAAGTCCTGCAAGAGAGGTCAGGGCTGGCTACTGTGCAGAGGTTTGAATGTACCAGAGCCACAGGAACGCTAGGTCATGGAGAGCATCTCCAACATGCTCTGAAAAGGAGGTGGACTAAAAGTTTTCATGGAAAGACATCACGGTTAGGACTATATAGTGCTTTTTGTGTCATGCCCTTCTGGGGATGTCAAAGCAAGTCCTACACGCAAGGCTGCCCTGTCACCGAGATGCAAGGATGGGCTCTACCAGCCTGCAGTCACGGGGGAGGGTGTGGCAAGAAAAAGCAGCGAAGGGTGCAGAACACCAGGAACCACACAGGACAACTAGGGAAAGGCAAAAAAATGTAAGGTTCCCCACCGAGATCTGCTTAAATGGCTGATGCTAACAAAAAACCCAAAGCGATTTCACCCAGTTTTGACCATCCTGTTGAGCCACAGCACCAGACCAGCACCTCAGCAGCACTAAAAAAGCCCAAATCTGGTACAAATATACAAGTTAAGCTCAGCATGGAGAGACTCCACGGAGCCAGAGGAGCCCGGGCAGCGCTGCTGGCAGGCACCGACAGAGCCCTAGGGCAGCACTGACCAGCTTGCCCCCTCCGCCCCCTGCCAGGAGCACAGGATCCAGCCTCCCCAAACCACAAAGGGCTGCCACAGGGTCCCTCTAGGAAACAACAATGCAGCCAGCACCCTGGGCTTCAATCACCTGATTTATTTCCACATTTCCAGCATTTCAGGGGTCGCTGGCGTCCCGTTTTGTCACGCCGTTCTCATTGCTCATCGACCCCCTAAATGTGAAATACATCCTCAAAATCCCATCTCGCATCCTCATTGTCTGCAGCATCACCTCCCAACCTCTCCCCGTGCTCGCTGGAACAGGCAGCCCTTTGTTCTTCCAGGGAGGAGAGCGTGTAACCTATCCTAACCCAAAGGGAACTATTGCTTTAGTGTACAGTGTAAATTGAACTAAAGCGCCCGAGAAACAGTCAGAAATTCCTGAGTGCTCTCCTAAAAAACCCCCAGCCAAAGGGCTCCTGTATAGGTGACATATAAGATTTCGCAGAAGAGGAAACATTAGAAATCCAGGAGAAGTCAGTAACATCTTAACTAGCAAATTAAACCCATACCATGCTGGATGGAGAGGCAACCCTGCTAAAAAAGCCCGTACTATTGCCTGAAGAAAATGCTCTCAGAGGGAGATGGGCTGAAAGGTCTCAAGCCTGGCACGAGCTCCTCTGAGATGTGCTGGAGGCAAATGCCAGCAAATGAAACCTGGGCTCATCCTTGTCAGACAAAAGAGGAGATGGTGCTGAGCGAGGGGTAAAGCAAATCCCTGCTCCTGCACCTCAGCTTCTCCCTTGAGCACTTCGAGCCTTGCAGGGTCCACCCTCCCTGCTGGGTTACTCTTTGGTTTATTCTGGCTAGGAAGAAGAGTAAGATCCACTAATTCATACAGATACAAAGACACTAAACAGGACAAAGCTACGGATAAAATCCTCAAAAGCACCCAAGCTGCTAAACTGCCACCTTCAGAAGTTTGTTGGGTTTGGGTTTTTGGTTTTTTTGGGTTTTTTTTTTACTTTTGAAATAAATAAATAAGAAAAGCAACAAAACCAACTCTGCACCCATTTTTAACATCATCTTTACCTTTTACCACCAGCTGCCTCCCAGACAAGAACACACATCAACTACAAACCTCAGAAGTACTTTCTAGTTGAGAAGGTTTTGCGTTTAATGACGTAACACAACCCACGTGGCTTCCACGTCCTCGCAGCAGCGCGACTCCATCATCCCTGGAACACACCCCCCACACACCCCACCCCCCAGCCAGCTTGGTATGCTCATTAGGGTAACGAGGAAAGCAACGGGCTTGATGTTAATCACCCCGCCGAGCCTTCCAGGAGTAATAAACCAACAGAAAGCAAATCTCCAATATTTAAGCGGCGCCCGGGCCGTGTTTGTTAACGACTATTGGCCTTTACATCCCCCCTACCCCCAGGGACTCGGCCAAGGCTCGTCTGCTGGTAGCTCAGTCTGGTCACGTGCGTGGCTGCTGCTGCTGAATATTTGGCGGAGGAAAAGTGCAAAAGGGAGTTATTAAAAAAAAAAAAAAGCATTGCTGGATCCGTCCCGTGGTTTGGGAAGCTGTACGGCGGGAGCAACTGGGTGAAAATCGCGCACGACCGCGCACCGAGGAATAGTACCGATGGAACGTCTTGCAGCAGCGAGATGCATTCACCGAGGGAAAACAACACAAACCTGCTTTCTGAAGACTCTTTTTCTGGTTACGCTTCTTACTCAACTTCTAAAGGCGATTGTCAGCAATGACAAGTTCACAGACCACGGTGAAATTCAGCCTAGCGGCTTAAAGAATTAAAGGACTGTCCTTTTGAAACGTTGTGAGGGCAGGTTCCTGGGAAACAAAGGGATCAACCTGTTGGAAACGCTCAGCACCTTTTACAAGCAGCATCCCAGCGGGATTTGGCCAAGACATGGTGAGCTCCCCAGCCTCTCACAACAGCCTCCTGCCCTGCGAGGCCACCACACGGGGACCGCTGGCAGGAGGAAAACACATTTAGCGGACAAACATCCCTTTAGAAGCCCCAGGAGTGAACTGGGGCACCTTGACATGGAGAGGGGTCAGCTGCCTCCCCTGGGAGGGTTTCAGATGTGGATCCTCCCCTTGAACCCTCGGGCTCTCTGACAATCTCTGCAGGACCTTCCCAAGCATCCTTGGGTAGAACCAAGGTTAGGACAAGAACTGCTGGAAGAAGTGTCCCTAACAACAGCACTCGAACCCAAGGGCAGCACACGAGAGCAGGGGTGCAGGAGAAGAACCCTCACATGAACTTTAATCTCAGCAAGTTACAAAGGCGAGTTGATCTCTCAATAATAAACCAAAAGTTCAGTTTGGAAAGTCAGGTTTGACCGGCTGTGAGAAAACTATCCTTTGATAACTCCACGCTACATTATCCTTTCACTTCTTTTGGCAGAGAAAAGAGGTTACCGCAGTTTTCTTTGGCTCCTGCCCTCTCCTGTCAATCCCCTGTGCACTCAGATAGTTCAGGTTCAATGTTCAAAAGGAGGAACAAGCTGTGAAACGTCCCTCAGCTCTGTTGACCAACGCAACCGGTGAGCAAGGGCAAAGGCAGACGGAACTCTGAGCTGGCAACTGCTGCTTAAAGAGCTCAGGATCCGACCGTGCTGTCTGCTCACGGGTTTCTCTTCCCGTAGTTGTTGGAAATACTCTTTATGATAATTTGCAGCAGCTTAAAGTGTGGCAGCAATAGTAAAGAAAAAAATCATTAATGAACAACATAACGAGTCATGAAACGTTCCCAGCCTGTTCTCTCACACACGCTGGGTTTCAACACCTGCGCCTTAGTCATTTGGCTTGGAGTAGAGCAGGACAACCTTTCACATCATCCTCTGCCAAACCTGCTATTGAAAAGCTGCTAAAATTGCAATTAACTCCTTGAATTAAAATATTTCACTTCTTTGCCTCGGGGCCAAGGGCAACACATTGGAGCAGATTTCCATTGTGGGCTGCTTGCAAACTGTTAATTGCAACTCTTGCCTGAAGGCTTTACCAATCCCAGCTCACTGCAGGCAGAGCGTGGGCCACCTCCTGCGTGGGATTCCATCACTGCTCCTCAGACAGATGACAGGAAATGTTATCAGACCAGATGAAGACTGTTGCAAGGCCCTCGAGCTACCAGCAAACCTAAGCGTTCTTTGTGGCAAGCGATGCAGTTAAACTAGTGGGTATTGAAGCCAACTCACATTTTCTGTTTCAATAAATGCTCTTTAATTGTATGATTCGCAGAGCAGAATTTGCTCAGCTCCGGCAGTTGAGGGTTAATGTCTCCCCAGGCTCTTCTCTGTGTGAGCGGGGATGGCCTGACACCCAGAAGTTAAAAAAGCAGTCATAGAATCATAGACTGGTTTGGGTTGGAAGGGACCTTTAAAGGTCATCTGTTCCTGCAGGGAGCAGGGCCATCTGCAACCAGAGCAGGGTGCTCAGAGCCCCGGCCAACCTCCCCTGCAATGGGGCCA
>JAAGNO010031005.1:30793-42913 GCA_033439905.1 Ceryle rudis
CCCCATTGAGCCCCATGGGGGAATTTGTTGAGCTTAAAAAAAATTAAAAAAAGAAAGATTAAAAAAAAAAAAAAAAAAAAGGAATGGTTGTCTCATTTCAAACTGGAGGGAAAAAAGCTCTGTACTATTTTCACCTACATTTTGTCACTGAAGTGGCTGGGGTTTTTTTGCTGCAGCACAAATGGCACCGTGCAAGAGACAACGGGATGATTTTATACCTAGGGGACAAGGGCAGCCACTTCAAAGGCTTGAAGCCACTGATCCTGCCCCAGCGTAAACAGAACAAGACAAAACGCTGAGGTTTTACCGATCTGTTGAGTTTCTAGGGTCGAAGGAGCTAATCCACACCGAGTTACCCTCCCAGCTTTTATGTATAATACATACCAAAAAAAAAAAAAAAAAAAAAAAAAAAAGAGAAGCAAATGGTATTACATGAGATACAATTACAGAAGCTCCTAATTACCCATCACAATTTCTAGGCAGCCTCTCAAACGCCGCGCTCTCCAGAACGGCAATTCCTGAAGCGAAGAGTAAATCAGCTTTTGCTTGCCACCGATTTGAAACTTTAACCTATAAATTAAATTAATAAGAGACAAAGGCTTCTTTTGTGCATTTGCAAGCCTGTAGGATTTTACAAATAATAGGACTGGAAAGTGATTTATATTCCAAGATTAAAGGTCAGTTTGGCGCACACGACTTTGGAGCAAAACATCACGGCAGAGACTTACTATTAACTCATTCGTGCACCATCCTAACGCCGTGTTCTTCTTTGGAGAGCTATGAGGGTTTGCTGCGAGCGCTGTAATCGTTGCAAGACAGAAAAAAATAAAAAGAACTGCATTGGGAAAATAGGTGGAATTCTTCCCATCTATGGCAGGCAGGGAAATGTGCGTGGGAATCGCATGGGGCCATCAGCCCCCTGATGACTCAAGTGACACTACCTGTCACTGCACTTCAAATCAAGTTTACGTTCAACAGGGCAAGTTTGAAAACACAGAGAACTGCAGGGAAACAGCATAAATTACATGTAAACGGGGGATATGCAAATAATTCAAACGTTTACCGGCAAAGGAAGGGCAAATTCTGTCAGTGGTTGGTCCTTCTCTCTTGAGAAACCAACGTTCTGTGACAATAAAACTTCAAGGTGAACTCAAAACTTCTGGTGCACGTAATAATGAACACAGTGTTAACCTGACAACTGGAACAGCTTCTTAGTAAGGGACCAGAGGAGGAGAGATGTGCAAAAACATCCACCCCTGGGAACGCAGCATCCCAGAGAATCATAGAATCCTTATGGCTGGAAAAGACCTCCAAGAGCATCAAAGTCCAACCGTCAACCCGACATTATCACGACCACTAAACACAGCTCAATGCGCCGTGCGTTAGCTCAAGAGCTGCGCAAAACTTTCAGAGAGAGCCTGGAGGAGAGAAGCTTTTTGTGTGTCTGCTGTTTTGCAGGCAACAAATTCATTATTGCACTTGTTAAATTCGGACGGGCTTCTCTAGTATGTGAGCATTCGTTAAACAATTTAACACCTTTCATAGTCAAAGAGACGAAACAACAGCACGTTTTCATACCCCGATGACAACGTAATTGGATTGCCACAGAAGAAAGCACCAGCTTGTAAACCAGCACCCTATCTGTTTAAACTATCCGCAATTAAAAGGATGTAGTTGTTTTGCCTCCCCTGGAAAAGCAGACGGCAAGGATGGAGGCTGCTTTTTTTGGGGGGACAATTTAACCGGAGCTCTGCATACACCATTCTGCAGGTGAAAACCACAGCGTTCAAGTTTCAGTTTCACTTCTGGGGCGTCGAGAGCAAACGTTAGAGAAAAAGAAGAGCATTTTGGCAGACACCAAGAGTTCGCATCATCCCAAAGGTCTCTGAAGCGAGGGAACTGGAATGATGGTTAATCCCCTACAAATGCTGGGGAAGGTGGGGATGGATGAGAAGAGCAATTCCCCCTTGACTGCAGCTGGCGTGTTGCTACATAGAAGACCAAAAAAGACAGTATCTAATGTCCACCCAAGCCATGGAGGATGATAAAGAAGTTGTATACTTCTTGCCACGGAGACCAGTTTCAGCCACTTGGTTTATGCAGAGGCGGGTGCACCGGTGTGAGGGCTCTGGGCAAGGTCTGAGCAAGTCCCAAGCTGGGTGTTGAGGCTGCCCCTTCACGGCAGAGGGTCCTGGGCCAAGCAGCCAGACTTGCCTGGTGGATGTGGCTGTGAAGCCTGGAGGACCAAGATGCTGTGGTAGAAATAAAGGAGCTGCTGACACCACACTGGGGAGGCCAACAGAGCAATTCTCGTCCATACAGCAAGAGAGGCAACAGAGATTTTACTTGGAAAGAGTGGAAAGCTCTTAAATTTTCTTCTACCATCTTCCCCTCCCGTCTCTGTCTCCCAGATAGCACTGAAATTTGTCATCTTTCTTCTCTTCGTGGATTTCTTAAAACACACCATTAGCTAGCTCATAAATCCCCAATTTAAATAATTATCAGAGCGTTGCCTCTTGTTACCTTCAAAGCTGACAAACCTCCTGGGTCCTCAGCGTTTCGTGAGCAGTCGATTATTCCCCACAGCCCTCGGTAGGCAGAGGGAAGCGATGGGCTCCACCCTTCCCAGTCCACTGGAGAAACTGGCCAGCAGGATAAAAGCCACGTACAGGGGGAGAGGGCAGAGAGCTGTTCAAGTGGCTGCGAAGTGGATTAATCTGATTAGGATTGAAAAAGGCCGACCGGGTGGAGGTGGGGAGGAAAAGAAAAGAGGAGAATATTTAAAGGCAAGGGATGAGGGTCCTGGGTGGTCTGCAAAGGAGTTTGAAACAGTGGGAGAGTGTAACGAAGAGATGAAATCCAATCGTTGTACAGGAAGCTTTCACCAGGCTTAAAACAAATCCTTAAGAAAAACAGAAAAGAATCCAGGAAGAGGAATTGTATTACTGCTGAAAACGGTATTGGCATATTCCCAATGCATTTATAGCCTGTGACTGACAGTTCTGCTGCTGATCCCGGCGGTGGGGAGGGATAATGTCTTCCTACGCTTCAGAAACCTCAAAAGGCTCACAACAGAAAGTTCCCCAGAGGGCATTTCCACGAAACTTTTGCTAGTTGAGCCTATTTTGTTTTCATATCGCTAAAAACCAGGGGAGAGATGAGGTAACCGGTGGGTGACCCAAGTGGCAGGTGCCACTGACCTGCTTGGCTTGCACCAAAGTGAGAATCAGACCGGCCACTCACTTCATCTTTGATTTTAATAGGTACTTTTAGGTGAAGAAACCCACAGAGCAAAGCGGTTGTTAAACGGCACGGTTGAGATAAATGAAATCCTGCAGCAGAAGCTCCTCTGCCACCCGTGGCGGCTGGTGCCTGGGAGGGATCATTTACTGCCTGCTTACCCCATCCCTCCAACTCCTGCCATGGTTTCCTTTCAAAGCCAGTCTCAAAGTTCCCCTCTCAGCACCTCCTTACGTTCAATTTACTTCAGTAGTATGTGGTTTCCTGAGCCCAGGCCAAAGATGCTGGGTCTGCTTTATGATGTTGATCTGCAGCTTTACCTTTTATTTTGACAGTTCTCTGAGCAGACACCGCTTCCCCTTCTCCTGAATCTGCTGCCAGGATCCCGGTCCCGATGAAGCTCAACTGATGCTGACTCTGAGGTGGCTGGGAATCCGCTTACCACTCGCCTGTCATGTTTGCTGTTGAGGTAATACAAGCCAGGCTGAGAGTAAACCTACACTCTCACGAGTGCACGACTCTGGAAAGCAGCTTCCCTGCCCTGCTTGGAATAAAATATCACCTATCGTGTCCCTGCAAGTAGGAGAAATCTGGTTTTGTTCTGCTTGATGTCCGACATTATTAATCACCCTGGTTCCTCCGGAGCATCCTCTGACTGCGGAAGACCTGCATTTCTTTTTTTATTCCTTTTTCAAAAGCAGCGTGACTGGGTGTAAACCTTGCTATCTATCGTTAGGTCTCCTAAAACCACAGCTCCACGAGGACACTTCTGAACATGCAGCCTTGGAGAGCTCAGAGCTCATTTTCAGAAGCCCTGATCATCTGCAGCAGAACTCGCTGCCAGCGCCCAAACTCTGGAAAACCAGCCTCCTTCCACGAAGGGCTCAGCTGAAGTTCTACACTCTCCGAATCTGTGCTTCTGCCAGTAAACCCAACCTGTGCAAACCCAGCAAAGCCCAACTTCCCAACCAGAGCACAAATTACACCTGTAAAAGCGTTTGCTGCCTCTCTTTTTAAGTGATGTGCACATCAAACTATTACTCGAACAACAGAGCCCAGCCAAAACTTGAGAATAATCAACATTTCTAGCAAATTGTGTTCAAAGATCTCTCGCCTCCAGTCCAGAGCACCTGGGATTCATCTGAAAACCTGTCTCAGAGAGAGACCTTCTTGCAGCAGCCCGATACAAAATCCAGATACGGCGTAATAAGCTTTTGATGTCGTGTTGACATTTATCTGCCAATATTATTGCTTCACGCACTTACCTTATGATGGATCTCGTTACTTAATTGATCACAGGCAAGGTCAGGAATTGGCCCTTCTTCCAGCGCTGGCACTGACATCGTGCAAATCACCAAAAACCCAGAAGAAAGCACCTAATCCTCAGCTTCAAATCCATGCTAAGCAGCCCTTTGAGACGTGTGAATGAGGACAACTGGCTTTTCAATTATGCCTCCGAAAGGGTCATTTTTCAAAACTTATGACCAAATGGAAACAAACAGAGGGAAAAAAAAAAAAAAAAAAGCTGAGCACAGGCACGCTCTTCCTTCTGGTATCCGTCGCCTCCACTCAAAGCGCAGTTTGCTTTTACAACAGGAGATGAAAACAAACTGCGTTTATAATCCACCACGGGCAGAACCTCCTTTCCTCCTTGCTCTCCTTACAGAGGACTCATCAACTGTGGCTTTGGCTTGTAGCTGGCAAGTTGTCCAGGGAGGGCAGAGATGGACCACGACTCCCTTCACTCATGTTTCCAGAGGAAGATGTCCTCCAGGGTACAAACTTTACCGTTTCGAGTGACGACAGGCTGCCAGCAACCCCGGAAACCCCCGGCACGTCCACCAAACCCCACGGTCACTTCTTAAAACCCCCCCAGATGCTGAGGGCAGGCAGCTGCCCTGGGTTCACAGCCACACGTCCAGCAGCGTTGAGCTCACCCCATGCCCTACAAGCACAGACTTCTGGACTTCCAAACCCTCTTCAAACGCTTTGGGAAAAGTCTGTAGAATTTCCCCGTGTCAAAGCTGCCTCTTGTCCCTTCTCCAAGCCTCAAGCTATTCTGCAGCAAACCTCATCTGATAACACATGAACCACAGCTCAGAAGCAGCCCTGATCTTGGTAACTCAACTGCTGTGACCCAGCACCTCCTGTCCCAAGGGCAACCACCAAAATCCATCAGTAAAACCGGACAAGTTCATGCCCTGCACAAAGGAAATATTTGAAGGAATTATAACACAAATTATTCCACATTCAACGAAACAAAACCAAACCCTTTCATACGAGCAAGGGGGAAAGGTGCCAACCAACCAGCTCAGCTCCGCCGTGCCAGAAACACCGGGGAGGGTTCTTTGTTTTCCCTTTGATGGCTGTTGGAAGGGGGAAGGTCTGTGCTTCCCCTAGAAGACGTCAGGTTTGGAAAGCCCACCTGTCAAACCTGAGCTCCTATGGCCAGGCCAGACCCGTGAGTTCCACACTGAAGCCACTGCTTGGGAAAACATTTTGTTGGCTTTAATAATTCATCGTTGTGACCGTCGGCCCTGCCAGGATTCACCTTTATTGTCTTCAGAATGGAGAAAATTCTGTAAAGGGACAATGATTGTAAACTTAGGCTGCTACATAAATATTTCAGAATGTTATTAAAAAGATCTCCAAAATCCTTTCCGTGGTTACTACTTTTAAATTATCTGTTTTCTGTTTAATTCTGCACTGTTTCCCTCCTGTTCAATTTAAAACGTACATTTTGAGCGCGAGATCCGAGTCCCTGCCTCCCTGGCAGGAACATTTTTGCTTCCAGCGATGCAAACTGTTGGAACAAAGCCCATCCTGAGACATCAGGGTTCATGAAAGCAGATCATTTTCCGATTTATCAAAATGAATTACTAGATATTATTTACTTTTTGTTTCATAATAGGTTGGAAAAAGCTAGATGAAAAGCCTAACAAGCTCTAATACAGCAAAGAGAAGGGAGAAAAGAAATCAAGAGGCTGTTAAAGAGCAGTTAGAGCTTCCTCCTCATCCTTATCAGCACAGCTATCAGTCAGCAAGCCCGTAATTAGGTACAAAAGACATTGTGCTCCAAAGGGCTTCTCCAGGAACTGGAGAGGTGCTGTATGCCAGAAGCTGGAGCCCTGATTGACAGCCTCCATTTAAGAAAAACAGCTACAGAATAATTAACCACAATTTGTACAAATCAGAAGAAGTGACCTTTGTGGCTGCGCGGCGTCCTACGTAAAGAACAAAGCTTTTCTTAGCAGCACTGACAAATTCAGAACTAAAACGGGACCAGGTTATTAAGCACAGGCTTGTTCAGCAAAGTCCTTCAGACTTCCCTGCTTTCCAACCCATCCCGAGCACCCACAGACAACTCCATGGCAGGGAAGCAAACCCTGGGTCTTACTTTCAACGCTGAGAAAGATATTGAGGCTTCAGGAGCGGGTTTTTTGTTTCCTTTCCCTTTATCCCCCACCTCATGTTTGTCTCAGGAGTAACTTCGCCGTCCCAGCCCGGCTTTCTGCGGCAGAGGATACAAATCATTGAGAAACTCCTGGAGAAAAGGCATCCCCTTCAAAAAATCCCTTAAACTAAATTATCCTCAAACTAAAAATATAACACACGAGTGGCTCCAGGGCCCCAGGTTCCTCGCCCGGTGCATGCCATGGCTCACACCTCTGCGGAGCTTCGCCCAGCACTGGCCCAGCCAGGACAGGCTACTGGGACACGAGGGACCCCTGGACGTGTTTAACGGCTCCCGCGTGGTTTCGGTGCGAAGCCGGCAGAGGAGAAGGACACCCAGCGGGACTCTCCTCTCTGCTCTCTCCTGCCTGAGCAGCTGCTCCGGCAGCTGTTCCTACCAGTTGGTGGCTGAATTTTTCAAGAGATCTGTCTGTAATTAAAAAGCAACAATACTTTGGCAGCCATTATAAAAACGCATCACTGGATCGCATCCCACCGGGAGGACTTCTGCACGGGCATACGGGGAGACGCCATAGATGGGACCGCGTAGGACTTTCCCCTTTCTAACCCCCTAAGATTATCTGCTTAACCGCTCTGCCAAGACCACCACCAGCATCCAAACCCACGGGTTCCATTTGGACCAGTTGTGGGTCAGAAACACTCACCTCCTGCCTGTGCCACTCAAACCTGCCCCGCGCCAAGACATATGGTCGCAAGGTGCTCCGCAGCGTGAGCGCGAGGGTCGGAGAGCTCCAGGGTTGGTGTTGCGCAAGAGGATTTTCTCCATTTGGAGCACGTTAAGACATTGTGCTCGTGCCAGCTAAGCACAACACCCAGAACTAGCAAAGCTCGGGCCAGATAAAGCTTGGCATAGGAGGGAGAAGAGGCCCCCGAGGAGCAAGTTGGTACTCTCCAATCCCACGTCTGGCTCATAACAACTTGTACCTACTGACAGTGGTTAGAAAACTGCTCCAGACCATGCCGGGCAACATCCTGCTCCAGAAACAACCTCGAGTGGCACAAAACCTTCCGTAGCAAACCTTTTTCCCAGTGCACATGAGAGTTTGGCTATGGGTGGGAGCTTTTGCACTCTACAGGGGTAAAGGATGAGCTCTGGAGCAGGCGGGGACAGGGGGATGTGCTCAGCTGCCTCTCCCTGCTCACGCAAGCGGGGATCCCATCTCATCCCATCCCATCCCATCCAATGGGCAGGACGCCACCGAACGCCGTGGGATCTGTGCCACATGCTTCCAGTGGAAGCAGAAATGTAGCTCCAGTCTGCTAACCGCCGCGCGCATATTTGTAAACCATTGTGTACACAGTAGATAAATGCTTAATAGTCGTGATGACAAACAGACCTAAAACCCAGAAGCAGCTTCTCTCTGGATTTACTGCATCAGGAACAGGTTCCACCGAGCAAAAGCCTCCCTTTTACTGGCATTTCTTACGGAGATCTGACCCAGCTAACCCCAGCCGGCAGCAAAACGACGGCAAACCCAACTACTGACCAACAAAGCCCGTGGCATGCCACAGCCCAGGACCTCACCTGACAGTTACCAGCCAGGCACGTCCATTTTCACGTGCCAGTGGGGACACCACTGCACAGGGCACCGTGGGCACCAGGAGACCCCGACCTGCACGCACACCAGGGTGCAAATGTAGGCACCTACCCTGGGGCTTCTGGCCACATCAGCAAAGAAGCTAAGGCAGCAGGAGGTTAAATTCCCGGCTCACGGTGCCTCGCCAAGCTGGGATTAGAGCTTGGGACTCCTGGCACCCAGAGCCACGATTAATCCGCCGGGTGTTTCCACCCCCACCCCTCACCCCAGCCTCCAGGTAGTTTCCACGTGCCAGGCTGTGTGTGGTGGGGTAGCAAAAGTCTTCTCATCTCCATCAGCGTCCACCTTTCTCTTCTGCACTTACTGGAGCCTGGCCACTCCTCGGGGACCAGAGGAGCGTTAGGCTGGTAGGAAAATACCTTTCCTATGTAAACCATGCGTTCTGCCATTTCCCTCTCCAAATTACACAGCGTCACAGATCGTAAGCCCTCTAAACAGAGGGTCTTCAGTTGAGGAACAGATCTCCATAAAGGCTGGGATTAAGGCCCTGCACGTTAGAAAGGAAAGAGGGAGGAAAAATATGCTCCGTTTAATTACCCAAGCCATAACAACATTTTACTATTTTATACACGATTCCTGACAAAAGTGGAAATGTTATTTTCCACGAGCATAGCTGCTGGTTCTACTACAAATAAATAGTCCGGGGCGCGCTCACCACGCGAGAGATGGAGGCCATGTGTTTTCATTAATGCTCTTGGCAGAGAAGCCCATGTAGATTTTGGACCGCAGTTCAGGACGGGAACAGGAGAGCTGGGGTGGCCAACATACATCACAGCAGACTATATTTGGCCCAGGTCCACTTACGAGCTGGTCCAATACCCAGTTTTATCATCCTAATTACGAGCAGATTCCCAGCTCCCTCCCTCCTTCCCTCGCAGAGGTATCTTCAGCTTCACCCTCCGGCTGGTTGAAACCAGCAGGTGAAGCGCAGTCCTTTGTCTGTTATCGCTGGCAGACAAAGTTTGGCCTTTTTCATTTTCCTTTTATTGCAGCTTCTTTTGTGCGGATTAAAATAATTGATATTGATAATGTGATCTGCCCCCTGCCCCTGTTCCCAATTACGTGCTCAGGCTGGGGATCCTGCCTTATGGATATGATGGGAATGGTCTTAATTAGCCTTCTGGGCTACAGAACTGATTCTGGTTTTGATTTGAAATCTTTGGGATTACGCAGGCTGACTGCTGTGGGCTGGGGTCACCGGTGGAGCCGGCCGGGGGGTTCTGGGGGGCTCGCTTTGAGCAGGCTTTTCTCAGGCTGCTGCCAGGTGGAGCAAGAACGAAGGACAATTTCCTGCGGCCACTTTTGCATTCGGGACTAAGAACGACAGCGCTGAAGGGTCTTTGCATCCAGAGTTTTACCCAGAAGGAAGCAGGACGTTGATGGTCCGACAAGAGCTAACCGAGCGGCAGCCCTCAGAAGAGGTCACCCTTGCTATTCGTGGGAGAAGCTCCACTGAAAGAAACAGAAACCAGGAGCAATAAAGCTGAAAAGGCAGATGCAGTTTTCTGGACCTGCCAAATTCCATTTCAATACACTCAACCAGTTAACTCGGTCACAGGAGCAAAAAACAAAGGGGGCAGCACCTGGGAAACTGATGGTTTGGGTTTTTTTCCTAGTCTGGGGAGAAGAATCCCAATCCTGTAACAAGACTGGTGATGTGGTCCCTGGCACTCACGCGCACTGCTCTCGACACAAGGGTAGAAAGACAGAGGTCCCATCTGAGCATCCTTCTTCCCACCGCTCACACGTGCCCACCCCATAAAATGGAACTCACAGGCAACTCCTTGGAACACGTTCTGCAGGTCAGAGAAGTCAGGCTCTGCCAGCTTTAATGGAAGGGGGAAAATGTTTTCCAGACGTGATGAAGGTCCCCTGAGAACGTCACCCCACAGGTACATCTCCAGGGGCTGGCAGCTCAGACCCACTGGCTGGAAATAACAGCGTGGCCGAGGCACAAAGAGGTGCCCAGGTCTTACCAACAAGGGACGAGCACCAGAAACTGCCCCAGGCTGAGACTTCGCAGCCTCGTGGTAACGGCCACGGTGAGTTCACCCGCTCGTTAGATAGATGTGGAATATAGAGCAGAGGTGTTCTAACGTCAGGGAGCATTTTCAATGGCTGTGATGTTAATCCAGAGAAGGGAATATTGCTTCAGTGCCAGTCCCTTCATTAAACTGGGGCTACACGCCCAGCAAAGTGTCACCATACCCAGAAATGTCTTTCTTTTTTAACACTGCTCATACAAAACGCAAAGGCAAAAATCCAGGTAAAAAGAGAGGGGAAGCTGAACTCCTCCTCTCAGCAATCAAAGAGGAGACAACACTCAGAGCCAGAACTGAAACCACCGGTTTATAATCAGAAGGCAGCCTAATCACTGAAACAGATGTCAAAAAGATAAACCCCTCTAATTCGGAATTGCCAGCGACTGGAGAGCACCAAGATGCTCTATTTCTGTCCACCCAGGTTTTGGAAGCATAAGCAGAAAGCATTCAGTGCAAAGAGAAGGAAAAGTCCTTTCTGTTCCTTTCTTGTCGCCTTTTTACAGAGGGAGTTCTCAGCGAGGCTCAGGTTTGCTCCTGAATCAGCCCACGATGGGGAGAAATTGGTCTTTTTAGGTCTGTGGTTGGGAAAACCAGCATCACGGAGCTGGCACAGGGACTCCGGCTGTGTTGCCAGAGACAGAAGGCAACGATAAAGAAGGAAAACACAGAGAGCTGCCAGGCAGGAAAGAAAATTTTTCTACCAAAGTAAAGCAGACAAGAGAAATGAATTTTCACGTGCAGATCGCTCACCTCGTAGTGGTAATCCATGCAAGTTAACTCTCTCCAGCAGCGATCTCCTCGAATTTTAATCAGCCCCTGGGGGGGGTAGAACCAAAGAGACAAAAAAATACCGTCACAAATACTTCATTTTCCTTTATCCTGTATGTCAAGGTATTATCTCAAAATGCTAAACACTCTTCTATTAAAGAGTTAACTCTTTAATATTTATTTTTTTTTTTAAATTTAGTTTAATTATTCAATATTTAACTCCCTGGTGAAGCTCCAGGGAGGGTCTGTAAGGGCAGGGAAGCACAGAGACTGGAATGACCCTCCCCAGGGACCCACGGCACATCTGCACCCCAAGGCCCAGCTGCTGTCCGCAGGGGAACGTAACACAACGAGAGCTCCAACATGACCCCTCCACTGCCTTTTCACTGAAAATTTGACACAAAATCCTTGTGCAATATGACATGTCACCTAAAGGGTGCTGGAAGATGCTTCACCCACGGCTGAGGCTCTGCAGAGCGGCTACGAGCAACGCAGTGCTCCCAGCATTGCTGGGTACAAGGCAGGGAAGCAGAGAGCATCAAGAAGCAACAGGAAAAGCTTGAAAACCAGGCTCTGCCACTGGGACACTTGGGTATAACAGACTGAAAAGTTCCCTGCAGACATAAATTCAGTGACATTTGCAATTTTAAAACCCAGACCTGATGGTCTCACTGTCTCAAAGCCCATAGAAATAGAACCAGGGACACAAACTGGGCTGGGGATCTCTCTCAAACCCATAGAAATAGAACCAGGGACACAAACTGGGCCGGGGATCTCTCTCAAACCCATAGAAATGGAGCCAGGGACACAAACTGGGCCGGGGATCTCTCTCAAACCCATAGAAATAGAACCAGGGACACAAACTGGGCCGGGGATCTCTCTCAAACCCATAGAAATAGAACCAGGGACACAAACTGGGCAGGGGATCTCTCTCAAACCCATAGAAATGGAACCAGGGACACAAACTGGGCTGGGGATCTCTCTCAAACCCATAGAAA
>JAAGNO010031006.1:0-11228 GCA_033439905.1 Ceryle rudis
GGGGGAGGGGAGGGGGGGGGGGAGGGATGGGAAAGGAGGGGGGGAGAGGGGGGGGGAGGGGAGAGGAGAGGAGAGGAGAGGAGAGGAGAGGAGAGCTCCAGGGACAACTTATTGAAGACTTTGAAGACTTTCAGTACTTGAAGGATCTTACAAGAAAGATGCAGCAGCTTTTTAGCAGGGCCTGTTGCAAAAGATCAAGAGGTGACAGTTTTAAAGTAAGAGGGTAGACTTAGGCTACATATAAGGAAGAAATTTTTTACACTGAAAATGGTGAAACACTGGAACAGGTTGCCCAGAGAGGTGGTGGCTGTAAACATTGGAGGTCAGGTTGGATGGGATTCTAAGCAACCTGATCTAGTGAAAGTTATCCCTGCTCATTGCAGAGGGTTTGGACTAGACGACCTTTACGGTCTCTTCCAACCCAAACTATTATATGATTCAATATTATCACTGAAAATGGCCTTCACTTACTTCACCCCATTTGAGTGGAAAATCATTTATTTCACCAAAAAGTAGCTGAAAAAACCTTGCAGAGGTTATATCACTAATATCACTGGCCTCCAATCAGCCATGAGTACTATTACCATTTCTTAGCTCCTCCCACAGTGTGACCCTTCCTTCTCCATGACCACTTCAGGCTTTTTGTTTTTCTAGTAATAAGGGTGTTATTCACCTTGTTTTTGTCTTACATTAATTTCTTTCCTTGTTTCATGCGACTACTAGTAAGTGTATTACCATTCTTATTTCACATTCTTCCTTGAAAGGCAGTTCTATTTTTATTTTCTTTGCCATGCCTATCAGGGTCTATCATCAGACTGGTAGATGCAATACAAAGTGGCAAAGAAAGTCATATATTTTTATTCATATTCAGATTTTTCTTCAAAAAATACATTTATGTGCTGAAGCTCAGGTTCTCGTCCTCCAAGTCAAGGCCAGTTTAAAACAAACCAGGGTTCGTTATATTAATTTATTCTTATCTTTTCGTTGTTAATCATGACAACATTCCTGATGCTCATGAAATTAGTATTTTATTAAAGCAAAAATACCTGGGTTCTCTCCTGGAATGTTTTAAATTAAAGTTCTCATAACTGTATAACTACAATTAGTAATGTATTGATCAATCTCTTAAATATAGTAACAGTATCTAATTTTTTATTGAATCTATTGCTAAATATGCTTACTTTTGGAACTGGAATCATTTGCAAATTACTTCAGAGATGAAACATCACAAATCTCAAAGACAGGCATTTGATCAACAGATATTAAGCCCTTCATCAGTAAGGGCTCTGAATTTGCGTAAATTTGATTCATTATGCTCAATAACAGTAAAATATTTCCTGAATACAAATTTCAGATTACAATATTTTTGACTTCTAATGAATTGTCATTAAATTAATTCCATAATAGAAGGGAATATGATCTATGTTACCAAATCAAAATGTAAAGGGACCAGAAAACAAAGAAAAAGCATATAGAGATGGAAGACTGACACATTTGATAACGTAAGACACTGATTTTCAGGTTGCAAGACACTGCTTGCAATATCTCCTGGCAGTAGAAGAAATTATCTCAAAACAGGAAGTGAAAATACAGTACAAATTGGTGCAAATTTTGTGGCTTCATAACATTATCCCATACATCAGGAACTGTGCTACTGAAATGGATGGAACTATTTTCTTAATCAAAGAAATGGAGCATAGCTCATAATACACACATTTTTGTCAGTGTGAGCTCTCAAGCAGCTTTAAAAAGAAAAAAATCTGTGGGGAAAAAAAAAAAAAGGTATATACTCTATATATCAAATACACTTATCCAAAAAGCTATCACAAGCTGGCATGTGTGACAAAGTACTTTGAAAAGCTTGTTCCTCTAGGAAAAAAATAGTTCAGGGGTTTATAAAAAATACTAACTATTAATGCAACAGTATTAATTTCATTCAGTTTCTCCTGACCTCAAGAGAGGTGTTCAGATTCTTGTCTAATAGAGTCATAATTCTGTATCCTTTTACAATATTAAAAAATAATATTACAAAATTATAGTTGCATTATAGACTAGGAGATAGAAAAAATCTCAGAAAATTCTAGGGCTTAGTTAAATTGTTGAGTTCACAAACATTTTCCATTTCAACACTTTTCTTCTAGCATGCAACAGAAAATTGATCATCCACTCTCTGCAGCTACATGAGGGAAGAATATCAGACTACAGGAGAAATATCAATAACTGGTTTTTAACCTCATAACACATCTTATAAAATCATTTTCAGATTTGAAAATGTCCCTATAGGTGGAATGTAGATTGAAGGGTACAAATCAGGAAAGTTTACAAAGTAAGCAGCTACTCAGTCACACAGACTTCTCCAAGACCCTTATGGCTGAGATAGCAAGGAGAAATACTGTGTTTTCCAAGCAAACCATTGCTGAGAAGCTGGACCAGATGCATAAGATGCACTCACTGACACTGCCATGCTTCTGACTGCACCACACATAACAGGCATATCTGAGAAGGGAGCACACAGGAAGTGTATGACAAATATGGATGAAAAATGCCCATTATGGTGTCTACTAAAATATGCTCTTGTTTAGAACAGTGCTGAGAGATTGTGAGACTAAATATAGAGGCTGTTCTCACTCCTTCCCTAGCAACTTCCCCTGTTCATGCATCTTCAGAAAAGGACTTGTGAAATCAAGCAATAACAATAGAAGCAGAGCACTGTAGGAATGTAAATGACTATTGAAGTAAAATGTTTTATCAGTTGAGCATTTAGAATGAGAAATTGAAACACTGATATAGGAAAAAAGGAGGAAAAGATTTTGTTGTTTCAGAAGCTGAGAAGCTGTTTACTATAGAGATTTGTTTGCTTAACCTACTAAGTGACTCATTGCAGCAGAGAATTGAGCCCTTCACCTTAAACCATCTGCAGTGTAATAGAGTGTAAGAATTAATAGCTGGGTGCCATGATCCAAAGTGATACTTTTCTCTATAGTGCCAATATGTAGGAAAGTTTTTCAAGAGAATGGGTTTTAAAATAGCTGAAATTCTCACGTCACAAGGTCTCCACATAAAAGAAATTTACTGAGTACCCTAAACATAGAATAAATAAAGGATATTCAAGCATTGATTCAATAACACTTGCCAAAAAAATTAAAGAATATAGAGGGAGAAAATAGAAAATCAAAACTTAATCCTAATCTATATTTTCTAAAAAACTGATCAAGAAATTTTCTTTTTTAAAGACTATGTCTATTTACAAAAACAACAAAAGAGCCAAAAGGAAAACTTAATTTTGATTAATTTTTATTTTCTTTTTTGTTTCCAGGAATTATACACTTCATACAGAAGATATTACTCAGTATACAAACATACACATTACAGGGAAACACCTAAAAATCTTATTTTGATTGTCAAAAATATACAGCATATGATTCTTCTTGTTTAAATCTGTTGTTTAACCTAATTATTGCATCATTCTCTCTCTGTAAACTGTTTAAATTTTTTTTTAGAATAGAGGCATTACTATGATGTTTTAGTTCTGTATTTATAGAGTTTGCATTTAACAAAAGTTTCATGCAATAAAGTTGCATCATAAAAATAATCATTACCAAACATTCCTTTTTAATAAAGTATTTCCATCTTTAGATGTTGATTACTTTCTCCAGATTTACCATTTTTTGCATATACTTATCTGCCTATTTTACTTTTTTCTAATGTGCTCTTCAGATACTATAACTGTTAATTTCGTCATTCCATCCAAGCAGTAAGCCCTGTCTAGAGGTACTTTTACATGCAGAGAACTTTGAAATTTTCCTCAACATGAAATCCAGTCATAAAATAGAATTTAGAAAGACTTTTGTCTTTTGCACATGAGCATCAAATACCAGTCTTTACTCCATGTTTTACCTGACTCAGAAAACACTATCACTGTATTACAAGAAAATTTAATCCAAAATCTTAAACTGTAAAAGGAATAAATTCAGAATATGTTATGATTTTAACTTAGGACTTGTGCTAGGACTACTCCACTTCCTGTTTCAGTGAAGACCTAAACTTTTTCTCAAAATTGTTTCATATAATTGAGTGGAAAGTCAGCTAAAAGAAGAGTTATTTGTGATTTATGGACACATTTATAATGATAATATACTTCTTCATATCAACATGAGCATACATTGACAATAGAAAACCATATGGACAATAATAAATCCATTGAAATTACTAAATCATCTACAACACCTAAGTTTTCAGAAAATAATATGTTTTTCATGTAAATGTGACACAGATTTTGCAGGAATATCACCATCTGGAACTTAACTGTCCTGGTGAAAAATTCAGGCTTTTTTCCCTAGGTATTTGAGACATCTTCCATAGTTTTTCAACAGAAAATCACCTTTGATTTCACTGACTGTGATTGTGTAAAAGAGATCAATAATTTAAATTAAAAGGTTTATCTGATGTTTGGATTATTTTATCTGACTGAGATAGGGTTTTCTGATGGAGGACATAGCTTTACTGAACAGCTCTTGGAGAACTGGACAGATATATGATGAGAACAATTGTAGTTAACAGACTTTAAAAAAGTGTCAAGGTTTAAAGGCTGGGCTGTCAACTAGACAAATGGCAAATGTTCTCTAAAGCCCTCTCCCTTCCCAAAGAGGAAGTGAAAGAGAATAAGGAAGAGAGACTTGTGAAATAGAAAAGTAGAACAGCTTTTATTATAATAAAATGAAAGATACACAAATATATAGAAAACTAATGTCAAACCCAACACCCACTGATGGCAATTACATCACAGTCACCACTGAAGCTGTGGAGTAGGCACCGGGGAAGTTATAGACTGGACTCAGCAGCAGACAGGAATGGCATACAGGAGCTGGATTGTGGAACTGGATTCGGGAACATACAGATCAGGATCAAAGGCACATCCTCTTTTGATGCCAGCCCTTGAAGAAGAGAACTTGACCTTCATGATCATTCAGCTTTATACTGAATATATATGGGATGGAAAACATCGCTGGTCCATTTAGGGTCACCTGTCCTGTCCGGTTCTCCCCGCAGGTGTGGCCTTTTACTTTCTGCATCCCCTCCAACAAGCTTTAGCAGTGATCTTGGTCTTCACAAGAGCAAGTATAAGCAAGAGCCTTTCTACACACCAGTCCTTGGTAAAAACTATAAACATCAAGCATTATCACTGATAGAAGCAGACAGTGTCTGTGAAAATATGCCATTAAGTTCTGTAAGTGCAGTTATTTAGAAGAACTGATCTGAAAAGTAAAATCACTGAACAGAATTAGTTCTGTTCTAACTTAAACCAGGACAAAAAGGAAAGGCTTTAGTCGTATTAATTAACTCTTTAGAGACACAGGAACAAAACTTACAGAGATGTACCTGTACAGTTGTGACTTAGAGTTCTTATTCCCCCACCCTAAATTGATCTACTCCTGTTCCTCACCAGAAGAGACTGGCAGTGTAATTTGGCCTTTATTATAGGTTGACATGTTACTGAGGACCTGTAGCTATACAGTTGTTAAGATTATACAAAACTGTCAGTTATTACAGTCCAGGACTGTCTTGTCTACTGTATTAGGTGTAGGTGTCAAGCTGCTGGCAGCAGGGGTGTGGAGAGCTCATGCTGGAGCACAGGAAAAGCATGAAGAGGAAGAAGTGGCAGAGAAGCAGTTACGAACTGACCACAACCCCCATTTCCCATCCTTCTGTGGAGGAAGGAGGTAGAGGAGTCAGCAATGAGAGTGAAGTTGAGCCTGGAAAGAGAGGGAGGGGGAAAAGATGTCTATTTTTTTGTCTGTTTCTCATCATCAAATTCTATTTGAATTAACAATAAATTAATTTTCCCCAAGTTAAGTGTGCTTTGCCCATGACAGTAATCAGTAAGTGATCTCTGTCTTTATGTTGGCCTAGCAGATTTTTCATCACATTTTCTCTTCCTGTCCTGTTTTGAGGAGAGGGAGTGAGAAAGAAGCTAGATGGGCATGTGGCAGCCAGACACAGTTAACCCACCAAATCTTCACAGCCAGCAGAAGCTGTGAACAGTCGCCACAAGCACTATCAGCTGGCTGACACTATAGCAATCATGGGAGTTTTCTAGAATTATACTGTGATGACAGAAACACATCACAGACCCACATGATGCCTAACGAAGTCATGATCCAAGGAAAACACTGTTATTTTCTGTGAAGCATGACTTCTTAGATTCAACTGAAGATGCATTATCCCACCTCTGACTCCCATCCTGAAAAAACTTCTTAGCATTAAGACTCTACAACCTCCCTAGGTAATCATCAAAATACTTGGTAAATTCATGCTAATATTTAATCAAAATAATCAAATAATTTTGTTGCAAATTAAGCATATTATTTCTTATTCTACCATTAGTAGACATGAAGTATACTTAATCACCCCTTCCTTTCCTTTATATTTTATTTAATATTTCAAGCCAAATATCACTGTGCTATCTCAGTTTCTTCTTTCCTTTGATTATATTATTTCACATCCCTAATAATTTGTATTTCTGCCTTCTAAATTCTCTCCTATTAGTCATTTGTTGTGGGGTTTTTCTTCCAAGTCTATTGCCCAATCCTAGAGGCATTATGCCAGATGTCCCCCATGCCAAACAAAGCATCGTAATTACCTTCTGTGTCTTACATGCATTATTCCGCTTAATGAAGCAGAGGTTGTAGGGAAAGGTAAGGTGTTTTATTAGCCCCATGAATATAATTTAGATTATCACAGCTGCAACAGTATCATTATGCACTTTTGTAATACACTGAAGAGTTTTCCCGTATAAAGGAATTATTCCTGATTTATTTGGGTAGAAGCATAAATAATGCTGCTAATTTACAGTAAGTTTGCAGTCCATTGAAACACACAGTTCTCTTCTGCCATAATACTGTCTCTCTAGTTAATCCCCACTTTTTATTTTTCCATTGTATTGTGCATTTTTCCCTTTTATTGTTTTGGGGTTTTTTTTAAGGTTTTGGCTTTTGTATGTCTTTTTAGTCTTCCCCCCTCATCCCCAGCTGTGTTACTCTTTCTTACTAATCCTTGCTTTCTCTTTATTTACAGATCATTAAAAGGTCTTAATGCACCATTTAGTTTCTCATTGTCCTTATTCCATGTCAGCATACATTTGTATGTTTCCAAGTTTCAGAAACTTTTTATTTCATTATTCTGTACTTGCTGAGTAATTTCTTGTAGATAACTTAGAGGCAAATTACCTTCAGATTAGATTTTAACCTGTTCTGACTTTCATTTCAGGTAATTATTCTGCTCTCTGAAACAAAGTTATCTCATGTACAGTGTAAGAACTCATTGGACAGTCTTTTATTTATTCATATTGTCAAATTTTAGGAAAACAGCATAGGTCATTGACTTGCCAATATCCAATACAGGGAGTTTCGTTGCCATTATGCCTTCTAATTCAGCTCTGTGGTGGATATTAATGGTGGGCTGAAGTGAATTAAATTCCATTCCTATTGGGCTACAAAAAAAAAAAAAAAAAAAAAAAAGCGGCCAGCCATTGTAAATATTTTAGAATATAATCTCTTGCATAGTTTTGTACCCAGAGGTATTTTGGTACCAGCAGGTACCAGAGGTATTTGGGAAGAAATATGGAAGAAAAAAAATAAAAGCAAGTTTTGGATACATACACGAAACCTTGACTATGCATCCATCAAGTCTTCTTCCATAAAATAAACAATATTGTGTCTTCAGTTTTTATATTATATCCCTATTATACTAACTCATTAAATCCCTTTTATTTTTCAAATCTATTGCACATTTATTTTAACAGAAATGATGGGGGAAAAGACTTGTTCAGTAGTACCAACATAGGTGGATGCCACTGTGACTTTACTGTGGCCCAAAGATCACAACAATATTTTTCAGTAGTTGTTAAACTATCGATGAAATCTCACACAGCTGTTTTCAGAGATATCTACACTACACAGTCAAAGGCTTTCTTTGGCTTTAGTTATTGAAGTACCAAAGGCAGATGTTTGCCTTTCTCATTGAATCTGGTATTTACAAAATTGTCCTTTTATGAACTCTAGCATTCACTTCCATATATCTAGTCTCTATTGAAATTAATTTTTTAATATTTCTATATCAGTACAGAGTTAAAAATTCAGTAGGTGTGACAAGCTTTCCAGGAACAGACGACATTGTAAATTTCATCAAAATAACAATAGCTGTTTCTCTTTTCTCACGTTTGAAATAAACTATTTTGTGTCCTACTAAAGATACTGATAGTCATAATCAATTTATTGACTGTTATTTGGAAATTGCTTTCCCTCAGTAAAACATGAGTGCTCCCAAGCATAATTTTATTTCTCTTTTCAATCCCAGGAAAAAAAACACCTACAACCTTTCACAATTTTATCTCCTTCAATCTGAAGCATGGTACATTTCAGGTAAAGAACACTAATCATTCTGACAGTTATCTGTGGATGTCTTACCAAACCTTAAGTCTATTCAAAGCAGGTTATATTTCTTGGGAACAGATGACATTTTGCAATACCTATATTCTTTAGCATTGCAGATACATGAAACATCTAGATCTGCAATTTTAAGCTTCAGTGATTTTACATCGGAAGCACACTGCAAGTTTTGGGCTCAGCTATAAACGTACCTAGAGAAAATAATTAAATAGATCTCCAAATTCTTTAGAGTAATTCATAATCTGGACCTATACATTATTTCTTCTGTGGGAATAAATTAGCTTTTATTTTATAACAACCAATCTATTTCTATTTTTCCTCCTTTTTAATACGTATCTTAGAGTTTTCCTTATTATATCTGTAAAATAATTAGTGTTGTGCATTTGCAATTTTTTTTTAGAATGTTCAATCTGTTATGGATTATTCCTAGTCTAAGAACAGTTTGTCCCACTTGAAGCTTATAATAAAATCATGGGTTTAGAGATGCTTTCATATAAGAACCACTTACCACATTCACTTTATTTGCATTATTTTTTACTAGATAACACATATTTCAAGTAACATATTTATGATAATTTATAATAAAAATACTACTAAATATAAATGTATAAATATATATCTAATATAAATATAGCACATTTCAGAGAATAGAAGTGCAGCATGACATCTTGTTGAGCTGTGGCTTCTGCTACTCCATTCAAATATTCATACATGAATATACTAGTTTATGGGGATTTGTTTGAGATTATTTCATCTAAACATATGTACACTTTGGAGTACATTTTGGAGAAGTGCATGATTTGTGAGGATTTCTTTAAATTATTTTTTGGTCTTAGCAGATTAAAGGTTGTTAGATGTTTCACTGTCATTATTTTAAAGGCAAAATATTTAATTGGGTCATAAAATTCCCTTGTTTCTATTGTCATATGGGGGTTTATTTATACTTTTATTTTTGTTTTCTCATCTTTCATATGAATTGAGATGTGCATCCAGTTTTTATTTTTAATTGATAACTTAAACCAAATGCTTTGAAATTTTCGGTCCACATTTTGCTACACAAAAATGAGGTTTAAATTCCAATTACATATAACATGTTTTTTACAATTTCAACAAATTTACATTAGAAAAAAATTATGTTTTCCTCTCCCTTTCTTACTTTTTTTTAATGTCATTGCACAGAAAGCTTATCAAGTCATGTCAGTTGTTTTTTACAATTGCAACACACTTACATTAGAAAATTATCCTCCTCTCACTTCTCTCATTTTCTTTTTTTTTTTTTACATTTCACTGCACAGAAAGCTTGATCAAGTCATTCACTATCTAGGCCCTTTTAAAATTTGTTTTTTAGGAAGCCTCTTATTTTACAAAATTATCTTAATCATTATGCGAACTCTACATAAGTTAGTGTCCTGTTCGTTTTTAATAATGATTTGTCACATTAATAATCAATTACTGTCCATTTGTTATGATTAACTGTTTTTATATTAGCAGATATTATTTTACTGAAGCCAGCAGAAACATCACTATTCACTAGATTGAGAACAAACGCTCATTTCTTGTTTGAAAAGGTAATTCTAAGAATAGTTCCTTATGCAATAGAGCTTCAGACCATTTTTCCTTATTGGGTAGTGTCTTGTTCTCTGGCTCCTACTGACGAATGTTTTGTACTTTCCTCATTTTATCTATTTGTTTTTTTATTTTGGATACAGTTTCTCAAAACAGTTCTTGGACATGTGAAATATTTATCTCTGTCCACCTCTGCTGCTATTGGCTTTTTTTTCTCTAAAATATGGGAAATTGGAGGTTAGGAGCACTTAGTGATACAGACCTATTCTCTGCTGAAATTTCTGACTTTTTACACTCTGAAAGACTGCAAAATAATAAATTGTCTTGATAAATGGCTAGGTTACAGATATTGCATTCTGAATTTAATCTGACCATAAACTGAACTTCACTTCAAGGAATAACAAGGTAATCCTGAATTTCACCTTGCTCCAGGTCAGAGAATAATGGGAGCTAGGCATCCACCTAGCAGAGGTTGTTTCCTTACCTGTTCTGGTATCTGAGCTGCCTGGGCACTTACAGCAGAGCAAAAACAAATCCTAAACTTCCTTTGTTACTTCACCTGCAAAAGAAGAGGAGCTCCACTGTTAGAAAAGCTGTAATTCACTTCAGAGCCTACAGCAGGGGCTATGCTGAGAGCACCAAGACACCTCAGCATCTCTTACATGCATCATCCATTCAAGGAGTCCTTCTTACACAACCTTTCTGCTAACACATACAATCCTTCTCCAATGAGATGTAACCACCGCTCAGTAATACAGTTGTAAATTCAGAATGATGACAATAAAATGAGAACAGTAATTCCATTTTCACAGGATTTTCAATATAAGCATGATCTTTCTGTATTTAATATAAATTTATATTAACTTTGTTAAAGTAGGATTATGCTCAACATCAGCAGTTGCATTGACAAAATACAAGAAAAACTTCATCTTGAAAGCTTAATGTAAAGTAAAATAGAATCATAGAATGCATTGGGTAGGAAGGGACCTTTAAAAGTCATGTAGTTCAACCCCAACAGACATTTTAACTAGATCGAGTTATCGGAGTACATATAAATGAAATATTCTATGATCTTGGTTTTGGCTCAGCAATTCTGTTGTTAATAAATATTGAAGTGAAAATGTTCAAAAGTTTTACATTTTCATAATGCTGTACTATATTTATTAAATTTATTATATTTAATTTATATTTATTACTATATCTATTAGACTCCAT
>JAAGNO010031008.1:6435-23081 GCA_033439905.1 Ceryle rudis
CATGACTTCCCCTTGGTAAATCCATGCTGACTACTTCTGATAACCTTCTTCTCTTCCATGTGCCTAGAGATGACCTCTAGACTGAGACTTCCAGGGATGGAAGTGAGGCTGACTGGTCTATAGTTAGTTGATAGATAGTTATAATCATTGATAAAATCCCCTCTCAGTCTTCTCCAGAATAAACATTTTTAAAAATTGTTTCTCCTTCTTACACACCAGGCCCAATTCTAACTAGTTCTAAATGACCTCAAGTATTTCCTAAATTTCATCTATTTAGGTGCTTACACTAAAGCAGGAAGCATGTTTGAGCCCGCTTAATATTAAATAGGGCTTTCCTTATTGCTCCAGCTCAAGGAAAACATGGTTGAAAATATAGTCAAATCATTATTTATATTAATATCTTTTGTGAAATTGATAGAACTCATAAATACTGGGTAGGTTGGGTTTTGCAGTACATCTAATACAATTAGTAGGTCATAAGTACTGAATTATCCTAGAAGATGCTATAGACTACTGTAGAGAAATCTGATGTGTTTCATGGAAGTTACTTACGATAAAGTTATCAAATTTCACACTTACAGATGTTAAGAAGAATTTCCCACACAGTTCCGGGAATCATTACTAGAATTTACAACAATAACAAAAGAAACCGTATTTTCTTTTTTTTTTTTTAATTAATTATGAATTAACTCAAAACTGTCATATTTGTGGCTGCACAAGTGCTCAGGCTTATCTCTGTGTGCGGTATGTAGGAAGCCTCTGCCCTGAATCTTGGTGTGTTCTTACAAAGCACTGAGAAGACATGTGTGGGAACTGGGATAACACAGAAGCGGGAGTCCAAGAAAACCTGAAGAAATGAAGGCAACAAAGAAGGGAAGCTTTTCTGAGAGACATAATTAGCGTCACGAGGAGTGGGGACAAAGGCAGTGCACCTATAGCAAAAAATAGGCTTCATTAGTCCCCATTGCTGTTGAAAAAGTTGTTTACAGTTAATTTCAAACCCAAGGCTAAGCTTCAAGCTTAGAATCAAATTAAATCTATTAAATGAAGACACCAAGGCAGATACATTTTCCATGCCACGGTGCTATGTTAGAAGTTAAGTTAGGACTCACAATCACAGTGAACAATGACAGCAAACATACATTTGCAGTAATGGAAACCTGATCTCTAATATGTATTTAATTGATCTCTAATACATACTTTGTTATCCTGACATCCTTAAGTATTGAACTTTCATTTTATGATCAAAAAGTTATTAAGATGCATAGCAGTGCAAAATACAAGACCCAGCCTCCAAGAACAGGGTGGGACAAAGAGGAATCGCACAACAGCATTGCTGCTGCTCTTTATGAAAATGTTATTGAACACTTCATGCATGTCAAATATATTAACAACAGATGATGGGAAAAAAAATTATAGCTTCCAAAGCCACAAACATGCACAGAGGTCTTCTATATCTATATGAGATAATTCTAGCAAAAAAAAAAAAAAAAAAAAAAAAAAAAAAAAAAAAAAAAAAAAAGGAAACATTTCAATTTTGAACACTGCATGGCCTTCAGACCATGATTACCCCAATAGCATGCACAGCCAAAGGTACTAGAAGAGCATCCTGGTCATAAATCGCTGTAGAACAAATTTAGTAAATGCAAAACTGCAGAATTTTCATTCTGTTCTCTTGTACATAAGCATGCTAAAGCAATTTTTAATTATATCCTCAACCTGGCATTTCCATTCAACATCCCCACATTTAAGCATTTGCAGAATTTACAGGGCTCATTTAATTAGCAGTTTTTTTAAAGTGTTCATGACCATGCATGTGTGATCCCTGGAATCTGACTTACTACACCCTTTTAAACCTCTTGAAGGGAGATTCAGGATTTTTTTTTTTTCATTTCCTTCTGTGCTCATCTGTTCAGTACATTCACGTCTCACAAAACTTAGTTAAGCTCACAAAGCTTACTTAAGAATGTGCCTGTAAGGTGTGCAATTACTATACTACCCTGCACTTTATTGTGATTGAGGGCATTTAGCAGCTTGAAATTAAAAATTCAGTTCCCATGTACTTAATTTTCAGCATAACATACAAGACAGACCCTGTGGTGTCAAATCAAGAATACAGACCACAGTTTCTCATACTTTTTTCATGTACACAGTAGAAAGTAGTTATCTTAATCTCCATTTAGTTTGCTGCTTTAATTTACTGGAGGTTGCCTCAAGCATTGCTGTGGACCTAATGTGGCAGGGGAGGAAAAAGCAGTAGGGAAGAACAACTCAATCCAGCACTGCTGCTAAGTAAGTGTTACATGTAACATACTTCCAGGTAAGAAGAAATGTTGTGAAAAGTTTGGTTTAAGCAATGTACTTAACATCACAGAGAAATTCTGTATCAGAAGCAGGGACAAAATCCAACTCACCATGGTAAGTTCTACTTGCAAAAATCTCCCTTCTCTCCTGCATGCCCTATCTCATTTTGGTGAAGCAAATGAGACAGGCATCCAAACCAGCAAACCCACTTTCTCCCTAGAAAAAGGACAGAGAAGTCAGAAAGTAAATAGTAGTTTACAGCAGCTGATAATCAGATAAACACCACTACTTCGCAAAAGTATTGTTCAGTTAGTTCACTGTCCTTACCAAGGTTATTACTATGGGAATCTTCTATATAAATGTCACAATGGGTTGCACCATGCTATTACAGAATGAACTGTTAAGAAATACAAAAGCAAAAAACTAAGCCCAAACCAGAGCTTCTGCAGTGACAGATTAACCGTTGCAACAGTTTAACATGGCAATGATATGGCTGGTTTTAGGAACTTTCTTAGCATCCAAACTTTAGGAAGCACAGACAAAGATTCACTTAATGAGTCACACTGTATCACCCATCAGCTCTATGTTGCCACAAGCAATAGGCATGCTCTTAGCTTGTTAATAATTATAGTTGGTTTCTTTGGTTGGCTACACTAAATTGTTGTCAACCAGAAGACAAATTAAATCCTTGTTTTCTTTGCAAGGCGTTTATGCTCAGCATTTCAAAACAACTAAATGACAGATACTAATTTGGGGGGGTGGAGGGGATGTTTGTAGCTACTTACAGGAATGAGGTAGGTAGGCCCCTGTTTCTGTTTCTAATATGTTTACCTATTTAGGAAGGCAGGAGGCAACTGTCCAGCTGATTTTACTTCTGATTTTGAAGGTCTGCAGTATCATCTGCCTGTGAGAATGGAGAGAAGACCAGAGTACATTTTACTCCAAGAGAGATACTATGAAGTACTGTTCTGCATCCATTCATCTTTCCCACTACACACCCTGACCCTGGAATATTAATCTGCAGCACTATTACAGAGAAAGAATTTCTTCCTTTCTTCCTACTGTTTGGTTCAGAGAAACAGAGGCAATATACTTCAAAATCCAATTTAGAAGGCTGCTGTTCCACCAGTTTGACTATACATTCCATGACAATGACAGAACTGAGCAAATTATTCCAGCTGATCCAGTATTTTTAGTCCCTTCCTACTCATGCAACACTCATGTGCAGAGAAAGATTTACTGATTTTGTTCAAAAAAAGTCATATGATTTAAAACCAACCAAACCAAACAACAACAAAGCCCTGCAGATTGATCTAAAAGGATCTTCAGTATTACTTCAATTAATCATGAAGCATAGACACGAGTGGTTTAAAGAGTTATATGATAATGTTTTGCTTCCTGACTAACCAGTCAGGCTGTGATCATGTTTAGTTTACCTAGCTTTTAATTTGGTTTACCTGTTAACAGAGCAAAAGTGATTAGCATTTACTCTTTTTTTAAAAGAAGACTTAGCAATTGCTTAGTGATACTCTGCCCAGATAGCATTCTTTCTGACCCTTACTAAAGTCTGCCTCTCTACTAGCCTAAGTAGCATTAATCAAGGTCTTAAAACATTATAGCTTGTAAAGTTTTTATGGTCATCATTCTTAAATTTGCTTCCTTCCAGTTCCCCATTTTTTTTTTCCTCCTAGTTACAACATATTACACTTTCCTCTCTCTATGTAACTTATTTTTTGATAACAAGTTCATATATATATTTATGTAACCAAATCCATGTACTTGTTAAATACATTTGTTTTATACCAAGACAGACTGACAAACTCTCTTTTCTGTTTTCCTTTCAGCTAAATTTTTCCTAGTATATGTTGTTGCACAAATTTATTTCAATATAACACACCTTTACTTGTCACTTCTAAAGCCACAAGACACTATTTGCTTTTCAGGTTCACTTGAATTTTCACCTGGCTAATTCGCCTCAGCCACACAGAACAGTGTCCAAATTCACTTTTCTGGGAAATTCCACTGAAATGGGAAATCAGCTATGGTAACCTGACCAGAAAGAACTAAATACCCTCCATATTCATACAAAGAGTACTTGAAGTGGTGGTGGTCACAAAAATAATGTATTTCAGGTGTGGAAAGTGAACACACAACTCACTCCATGCAGTTGGGAACTTACGTGCACATTTTTTACAAACGTCTCCTGAAGTTCATAAGCAAAACTGTACTTACATTTTTGACTAAAGATATCATATGTTTGATTCCCAGCATTGTAAGAAAAAATCCAAAATACCAAATTAACATTGATTTTTTAAGAGATCGTCCAGATACATTTTTCACTCTTGCTGGGGTCTTTATTTCAGACTTCTAGATTGAAACATTACCCAAACTTCAACTTCACTGTAGTGTTTACATTGTTATGTGCAGATTGCACAAGTACACATAATTACACTAAAATTCTTGTAGCTGAAGAATGGTGCTCAAGATCTTTGAGTTCATCTGATTCCTTTCCACCACCATTTCATTCTCAACACATATTACAGTCACATACACAAATCATTGAGAACAAGTGGTGCATCAGTAATGCTGTTGGTGGAAACAAAAAGAGACCCAGGCCTGTTGTCATGTTCTGATGCCCTCACATCCTGCTAAACCACTTGATACTCGCAAAACTCAATTAACACTTCTAGAAACAGCATACATGGAAGAATTACTCAGAGTATCACTGTCCAACAAGGTGCCCATTTGTTTCTCTGAAAGTCCCATTGAAACCAGCTGTTTTAATTGGAGAAGTTCAAAAATAGCCAGAACAAAGCTCTCTCTAGATAGCAAAATTGTCAAGTAAAATAAAGGAATAAGTAAGAGACTGCAAACCTAAGTCTCTCCTGGTTACTTTGCCTCCTGCTAAAACCATCCCTGGACACTAGCATGCATCCACTGGATAATAAAACAGAGGTTAGGAGATTGAGAGGAATTATACTGGTCTCATCTGCATTGGGTGAAATTCATGCAACAGCAAAAGCAACAAACAAGGAGACACAAAATTTCTCTTTCAATGCAGAGGCCATAGAAAAATCCATTGTTATCTATGACTGTGATCCACAGAATCATAGGATACCACAGAATCATAGAATACGAGGTTGGAAGGGACCTCAAGGATCATCTAGTCCAACTTTAAAAAAAACCAAAACCAAACAAACCTTTAAGAAAAACCTTTAAAACCTACAGATTTAAATTAAATTGTAATATTATATTGCTAATATAAGCAATTTATTTGGCATCGGTACTCAATACTATATTCAGTTATTTGATGAGTCTGTCAAAATTATTTATATATAAAGAAAATCAAATTATACTAAATCCAAACTGAAACAATCACAAAAAAAGTTTTTATGGAAGAGCATCAAGCATTTCCAGTAAGTTCCTATTCAGGTAATTAATGCTTTCAAAAATCAGTCTGTCTTGTTCATGGCATAACTGAAATGTGACAATCCCTCACTAATGATTCATGAAGGTTTTGGTGTAGTAATACCTTGACATGATTACACTCCAGTAAGTATTTTGTGTTCTTACATTTGATTATGTGGTACATTATCAATATATTGACTACATTACTGTTGAAGCTCAGATTTATAATTCTATCTCTTGAAAAAAACCACAGACACTTCCAGTCATGCAGATGAGTTTTACGTGTTTTTTCATTAGTCCAAAAAAACATATATACTGAAGATTTCCAACTTCAAAATGCAAACCAGGACCTTTTGAACAATTTTGTTCTGATCAGTTCCACCATGAAAGGCTGTAACAAGACAGTAAAGGTATAATGGAAGTTCCCACATTTGAGGTTTATGGCAGACTTCAGCTTTTGTCATTACCAGATACTAAAGTAGTTTTTCAAAAGTTGCTGTATTTGAACACTACCAGAAACAGTATCACCAAGATCTTGGGAATTTTTCTGTAGGTTCCCTTCAGCTCTCAGTAGCGTGTGGCACTTTGAGGTAGCAGTCTTTTTTTCCAAAACTCTAATTTAAGACATGACAAACCTCTCAGTTATGTTTATTGCTGCTGACTGTATTGCTGCATGTTTGTAGTACCAGCATGAAGTCACAGAAAACACAGTAATTGTTTGGTCAAAAGCTAATTTGTACAATGGAAAAATCTCTAATTCTCTTTTTAATTTAAAGATCTTATATACAACACATAGTACTTTATCACATCAACCAAAGATGCTTTTTGAGACCCATGCTAGAAAACTAACAAATTTAACTGACAACTTTCAAACAGTGGATGTTATCCCCAGTCTCCACATATCTGCTTTATCCTATTCTCCCAGCAAAAATAATCTGTACTGACTCAAAGATGCTAAAACCTACTTGCTTTAAAAAGGGGATGCCTTTTCCTTTTCTGGAACACTGGTTTGGGCCATTGGATGCCATTTGATACTTCTCCTCTGCTGTGATACTCGTCTAAGTGGGTCTGTGGGTCACTTCAACTCAGCCAACAACAAGAAGAAGAAGCTATTTTTATTTTTCTTTTTTGTCTAGAATAATTTTGTGCTAGATAGAAGCAGCTCACAGAAGGGTCTGTGGAAACACCATAGCCAGAATGAAGTAGGCAACACGAAGCAAGTGGGGTAAATAATATCTTTTCTTCAATGCCAGTGATCTTTCAGATTAGCTCTCCACTTTTGTAGATCCACAGCTTCAGTGTCCTACAATTGAGCTAGTTACAGGTCGGCCCACTGCCACGGCACTGAGGGCAGAACTAAAGTCTGCTTCCCAGAGCTGGTGGCCTGCCAGCCCTGGGAGCAGACAGGTACTTTCTGACATGGTGACAGCTGAAAAACCAGTCTTCACCTTCCATAGTAGAAAAGTAAGCTGGGTGGGAAACTAGGTCCAAGGCCTCTAGCTGCATGTTGTACACAGCTTGTGTTTCAAAGAAATTGCCAAATACATGTCAGCACATTTTTTAGCCACGTCACAAATAAAAACATGTGCAAGTAGCAGCAATCCTACCTGTCCTAGAAAACTGGGGCAACAAAAGTGGATTGGAACACGCTCCTTTTCTTCAATAGGCAAGGAACATTTTACCAAGAGTGAAAAAGACCAATTTATTTGACTGTTTAGATATGCATCATTAAATTAATCTGCCTCTTTGGTGCTGTCAGAATAGCAGCCAGCTACTCTCATCAGGTCTCTTTCAACGGGACTGAGAAATAAAAGATCATAAAAATTGTTTTTATCTCCCCAATACTGTGAACACCTACACTTTATTGCACATATTCACTTTTTAAAAATGCCATCAAACAAGTAGGTCTTTTTTCCTAGCCACTAAGAGCTCAAAATTCTCAATTAAATGAGTACTAAAGGATTTTTTGCAAGTTAAAAATGGTATACATCTAAACTGAACTCCTGAAGTAGATCTTGACTATGTAACTACCTATACACTTACCTTAAAATAACTTAAGAAATAGGAACCAGAGGGACTCCAATACTTGGAAAATACCTTGGTGAAAATGGTTGCATTTTATACTTGAAGTGCCTAGACCGATAAATGCGAACCACTTCTGTTTAACTTTGTGAAGAAAATGGTTTTGGTTGTCTGATTTCACCTACTAGCTCAATAAAAGCTCATTCTGTAGCCTTACTTTCATTAAAGGAATAAGTTACAGGGAATAAAAATGATGTCACATTTCCACACATACAAAACCTGAGACATGTAATTCAATTATTATTTTTCCCTATGTAAACCAGTTATAGGACTTCCAAACCACTTTCCAAAGAACGCTTTCTTTTTTCCTCTTTTACAATCAGAAAATTTAAACAAAAAAAACATAAAGTGATCAAAGAAAGATTAGCCGTAAACTAAAATTCAAATCTTGTAAAGAATATTTAGTATGGTATATCCTGGCTTTTTATTAGCATGCGAATTAACTTTTTTCTTACAAACTCTCAAGAATTCTACTGTATCCTAAGTCACAAACATTAAATTCCAATTCTAATCCTTTTTTTCTCTCACATCACCATTGGTACTAACATAAAATATTAAAATACAATTTTCTTTATGAATAAAACAAAGTCGGCAAGTGCATTGATGTAGGTTTCGAAATGATTATCAATTCCCTTAACACATGAAAAGGTTACTTTTAAAATCACTTTTTCATTATTTTCTTTTTATTTGTGTTTTTTTTCTAAATTTTATACACATGCCCACAATAGTAACTGAACAAAGCTATGGTATGAACTTTCTCTTAATGCTATCAGAGAAGTAATTTACAAGCATACAGACACTTCAGTGGTGGACTACCTTAGGAAAACCTGTTGCTAGATACCCGTACCAACTTTAGTAAATAAATGTAGTGCATTGTAATTGCAAACTGAGCTACCCTGTTCTAGAAGAACACAAAATGCAGGCAATGCAAGTTACTCTTTTGCACTTTACACGAACCACCCAGTTTGCTGACTTCAGAGGAAAAACACAGCCATAGTTTTTCTCTTCAAGACTTCTTTACACCACTTCATCAACTTCATAGGGACAGCTTCACCTTTACAAATAATAAATGCAATTTAACTTTTAACAGAATCATACTTTATTTACTATAAACCACACCTCTAGATACAAAAACTGACAAACTCCAAAGCCCACTAATGAAGAGGAGTACTATACCATATTTCAAAGTATCTGATCAGGCATGATAGGACCTTTCTGGGCACTACTGGATGAGAAAATAGAACGCAAAACTAGAGCACATAGTATGTACTGATGCCTAAAGACTCACACCATAAAGCACAGTCTCTTATTGATTTTAGCTTCACCTCATGAGATTTATTTTCCTTTAAATCCTACTTCACCCAATAAAGCCATTTTCAAGTTGCTACTCTCCTGATAATGAATTAAATAAAGAAATAGATTGACTTGGACATTAGTGAGAGATTCCTTTAAAAACTGAGAACCTGTTACCCCTTTATATAATCACAGAAGCATTGTTTCTCCTCAATCAACTTCTCAGAACTGAAGACTGAGAAAGAAGAAAGGCGGACTATGGCCTGCCTCATCAACATTGTAGGGCTGAGCCATGGTAATTTCAACAGGCTGCATTCAGAGAGCTACTTGGTTTACCACCCATCTGTGCTTCTTATCCGCAGCTTCTCAAGGGTGAGAGGTGGGTGGGAAAAAGAATAGAGAGTGTCAAAGACACTGAAACATGCAAAAGACCGTGCGTTCTAAGTGATTACTTCTGCATCGTGAAATGCCAGTAGAGCAAAGCTGACTTCTACACAAGAGAAGACAATTCAGGAAAAAGAAAAATGACTAGGGGAAATTCTCTGTATGATTTAATGAGATGGGCGAGGGAGCATATATTTTGAACCATGGACAATAACTCTTCTATTACTCAAAGTATGTATCTATAGCTCAGATGTCAGTGAAGTTTTTCCATAAAATACTTACTCAAGATTTCTCATTAAAGGAAGACAAAAAAGAATTAAACTATCTTTCTTGTTTTTCAGAGATGCTCTAAGTGGAAAACATGATGATTATATGATGAGCTGTCGCTCAGCTACAACCCACTCAGTTCTATTACTGCTCACTACAGCTGCTTTAACATTCAGTCAGCTCAGTTACCTTTTATATTCATTACATGCAGAAATTCTCAAGAGTCCCTTATCACATAGGGCAATCCTTGCCTTTGGAGTCCAAACTAATTTACTCTTTTTGCTTTACTGGAATTAAGGAGTGAATTGTGAAAGAACAGAAACCCTGTTTCCATATCATTTTAATTCATGCACCACATGTTTTTTTCTGTCCTTCCTTTTGCTCTCTAGAAGACTGAGGTTATACAGTATAGTGCACCATTTGCATATCAAAAGCAACAGCACTTTACACAAAAAATGAAAAGCAGCTACTTCTCTGGTTTCAGTAACTAAAAGCTTAAGACACAAAAATAATTTCCTTCCTTTGAAACTGTAACTCCAAATTCAGGTGTAACTCAGTTCATCAAGACTGCTTTAGATAAAAATCTTAAAAACTAAGAAGCTCCCGCCCTGCTATTCTTACCTGATACTTATTTGCCAGAGAGAGAGTTTATTTTCTTTCCCGACCCTTTTGTTCTGAAGCGGTTAGAGACTTCACTTTCTTACCCAATTAAGAAAAACATGCAAACAAGTTCAAAGTTCATAAGAAACAATTCTTACTTATTTTAAGTTACACACAACTTGTCTGAATGGCACTGTCACACTTCCAGGGTATTTCACTGTCTTTTTTCAGTTGGCCACTATGGCCTCAGACGTGTCAGATTTTTATAGTAAAATTAGCAGGATGACTCTCTGGCTTTACCTTACACTATTTAATGAAAGAACATACACACAGAACACTGTTCCAGGTTACTGTAACTTCATGCTAAGGTAGCAACCTTGCCCTAACTTTCTACATGAAGGTGCCTTTTCTGAAGCAAAATGCCAGTCCAACACTGGCATTAAGAACGTACATACAAGCCATTAGCGCAGAATAGCTAGCACACCACAAACTCTAAGCTAACCTGTGACTTTCATCAAGCTCCAAGAGACACAGATTAGATACTTTAATATTGCACCCTGTTTTTCTCAACAGGAGGCAGAAGTGATTCAAGCACAAGCTGTATTAGCTGCTAAAGTTCAACATGCCTCTAACTTATCCTTGTTATCTTATCCTGTGCCTCTATCTTATCCTTGTGAGGCATACTAACCGGCCACCTCTATGTCGTTCCCTACCCTTTTTACTGATGATCACATACATCAGGTAGATGAGCACATAAATGCTTTAAACGGGATAAGACAGGGATGCAACCATGTCCCCTCTCCCCCATAACATGACTGTGATTTGCGACATGAATTTTAATTACTTCCTTGCCTGGAAATGTACCTGACCACCCACACATCCTAGACAGAGTAATTCGGTGGGAACAGCAGAATGAATGACTCAGAAATACCAGCTGTTTACTGCAGTGTCTCACTGCTCACAATACCAACAGTAGTGGGTGGTGTTTGAGTTGTCCTTGACCCCGCCAAATCCCTCTTCAACTACTTCCCACCATTAGAAATGTTTCTGTGTTTCCAAGTCCTACCATGAATGCATCACCGGTTTCATGAGGAAGATCTGTCTACTTCAGATGGTTTAAAAGTAAAATAGCTAGTGGACAATTTTTATGCTCAAGAGAATCATGCTGTATTATAAATACACTGGATTACACATTCATGGGATCAGCCAATCAATCTTGTTTATCATTCATGAGTCACTTAAAACCCTTCTTAAATGCTCTGATCTGTTTCCCTACATGTCTTTAGTTAGTCAGATCGTTTGAAGAAATTGCACTGGATCAGAAACAAGAACTAGTATTTAAAAATCGTTCTCAGCAAACTTCCTTCCTTACATTTTTCACCTATTTCGTCCTCAATAAGGCACACAGTGCAATGGCATGCTCATTTAATATAACAAAAAAGTGTTTATGAGTACATTGGTATTTGCATAAGAATCTTAATGTTGATCCATTTTAAAAATAAATGTTATCAAAGTCTCAAATGCACCTGTATAATAATGCTCTGTGCCTCACATGAAGCTAGTCATGCCACTTCATGTTTTTACAGAGAAGTAACAGGATAGTGGATCCATAGATGGCTGAGATATCAAATGCAGAGGAATGCTATTGTCACCATTCTCCGTAACCCTTATAGGATTACAGTTTGTGTGGAACTATATATCCCTTTCAGGTGATAAAAGGGAGAACCTCCTAAAAGTGTTAAGTGGATTTAGCTGCTGAAGGCATACATCTTAGAATAAACAAACAGTTCTCTAATGGTTGCCAAAGCAGACACTGAATTTCTTCATTATTTGGAGAAAACTACACCCATCTTTCAAGAACGACTTGGGTTTTTTGGGTTCTAGATCTGTGCTGGTTCTTCCAAGACACTGAAAAGCCTACATCCTACACACATGGGGAAAATAATTAAAAAAATCAGGTGTTCAAGAACCTGGCTTCCTCATAATCTGACTGGACTTGTTTAGTTGTGTCATGGTTTATCTCCTGCTGGCAGCAAAACCACACAGCCACTCACCCACCGCTTCAACAGCTCCCCCCTCCACATACCCCTTCCTGTGGGATGGGAAGAAGAATCGGGAAAAGAAAAAAAAAAAAAAAAAGTGAGACCTCAGGGGTTGAGATATGTACAGTTTAATTAAACAAAAGAGAGACAAAAATAATAGTAATAATGATAATACTAATGAAATTATAGACAAAGCGAGTAATAGAAGCCAGGAAGGCTCTAGCTGTGCTTGTGATGCCAACTTTCCCTGCTCTGACCACACTGAAGGTACACAGTGAAGCAAGTTGAAAAGAGGTACCCCAGGCCAGGACTCCCTTTATAGAGGGACATGACTCAGTATAGTACTGAATATCCCATTGGCTGCTTCAATTGTTTATCCTGGCCATGGCCCCTCCCAGCTGCAGCCCATCCCAACTGCTTGGGCCAGCAGCTGCTTGTGATAATGAACCCAAACCAAACCCAGGACAGGCTGGAAAAGAGCACGAGAAAAGCAGCCATGTTCAGTACATGTGGGCTGACTCTCTGGCAATCTATAGCAAACACAAATGAAGGAACAGGGTCTTTCTATAAAACCTTATATACAGTTAAGAGATAAAATGCACACAGAACATTAAAAGGTACTGACACCTGGCAAGGACCAACGTGATCTAAGGTATCTTAGCTAACCACTCACAGGTTCATAGGATTAGTTAAATTCAAACCAAGGCTGACTGGATATGAATGCATTAGAGTTGAGCATTTCTCACAGCTCTATTTCTTGTGAAGAAATGTAAAAGATAGTTTTGACAGCTAACTTCTGATCTTTTTGAAGAGGTTTGTATATGCTGTTTGAATCGGGCATTTTATGTCCTGCACCATCTTCAGTCCAGTCCTGCCTTTCTGTCTGCCTGCTTGAAGTATTCAGAGGTTGTTGCTGGAGTCACTTCCTCCTGTCTGTCCTATTTAACTAATGTAATTCAACAGAATAAAATAAACTATTTCTGCAATAGCAGGAAGGCACACAGTGAACTGTGGAATACCAAATATACCAATTCACTTCATTCAGTGAATAAAATTTTACCCAGAATACCTTGCTGTAACTGACACTAAAAGAGAACAAATAATTCAGTAATCACACCTGCACCCAGAACAGTCCGTCTTGTTCAGAACTGAGGTCATGCAGAGAGGGGAGTTTGCAGTGCAGCTGCTGTACTTTACATAAACACAGAGCTTCCACGGAAATTTGAATGCTTGCTTCTTCTCCCTTCCCCTTTCCTCCTCTTCTTCTTTTTTTTTTTTTTTAATATAACTACTATATAGTTTGGGAAAATATAAATTTCTATCCCTACTGCCTTTTGTGGGCAGCTGTTTTGAGGTTTTTTTCTAATTTGAGAGTGAACTACATCACAAAAATATTTCCTATTGTAAATGACAGATCTGATGATTTCAATATGATATTAACAGAAGGTTCTTAACTGTTCTTATAGCATAAGAAACAAAATTTTAAACTACCTAGCTGTACTTTTTTCAAAAGCGTGCAAGGCAGAGTTTTAAAGAATTGCCCAACAATTCAGATCTGTGACAAACTGATGATTTATGCTTACATGCTCATAGCGTTTTGTTGGCAAAATGACCCAGTATGCACTCACTTCTTCACAATGCTAAGTTCCTCTCCAAGACTGTCCCTCTTCCTCCACAGCTGTCATCATACTAAACAAATAGCTCACAATAATGGAGACTAGTTACTGCCATTTCTCACATCTAAGTGTATATTATCTTCACAACATCCTTACTGGTTCATTTTTATTACAAGCATTACTCAGTATACACTTTCTTGGTAATTGCCAAAACCACGTCCTAAATGTTTCCCAACTATGCTGGTAAAGTATGAAATTCAGATTTAATGTACAGAATGACCAGTCTTACATTTAAGCTACCACTTAAAAGAGACAGTCTAAAAATTTTGCAACACAAATGAATGTTTAGTAAACCCCAAGGTAATTAATTGTAATATATATATTCATGTATCATTAACCTACATCAAAAAGATTCAAGCTCTCAAGCAGCTCTGGAAGAATGCACCTTTTTTTACCCATGTTCCTGAAACAAGTTGCAAAAGAAAAATAGTGGATGTTTCAGTATTGGCCAGTCTAGGTGTCCTATCTGAGCCAAAGCCCCTCACTAAAGCAATCTGTGAATCCTGCTTCAAACAGCATTCTTAGCGGGGCCCATTCAAGTTCTCATATACACCGGCAGAATAAGCAGGAAGTTCAACAACAAAAAAGGAAAAATATCTGCACATTTCAAGGCATTACAATAATACAGGACTTTCATTCCTTTCTATTCAGGTTCCTATGCATAGAAGAAGTAAAAATTTTCCATTTCAACTATGGATTGGAGTAGAAGCATCGAAAGATGAAAATGTGTCTCTGACAGTCCAGCTGAATGTCATCTAGTCAACCATTATTAACGGTACTTACTGAAATAAGCAGTAAAATTACCCCTGTCTTCAGTAAGAATCCTCCCCGAAGCTAAAATAATAAAATATGGTTGTTTTGCACTTTTCCTAAGGGTGCTTGCATTTACATCAGCTTTTGCATCAAAGCTGGTAGTGCAAAGAGGAAAGCAAAGCCAATTTTATGAACTGATGTAATCATGCCTAGCATCTCTATGGGTTTTTTTGTTCCTGTGGTCACAATGACATCAGACTACTCTGCCTATTTAGTAGTGGAGGGCAATGACAGTTCTCCCCCTCTGCTCACACACTACTTCTTGTACTTCTCCTACTTGTACATCCTGACACATTAAGAGTTAGCTTGCATTTCAGTAGGACACAAAACAGTACTTGCCTCAAATCTCTCCCTCCTCTCAATGTTTCCAGCTATTGCAGGCAAAGTCAACACTTTCAAGTGCAAAGGTGGGAAAGAAATCTCAGGAATTTAACAAAGCCCATCTAAACCCTGTGAAGTGGGTCATGAATTTACACGCTGGAACACACACTGTTCAAATAATAGCTGTATTATAAATGCACCAGAGATTCATCTTACACAAAGCTGACCTGGGAAGATTATGAAGCTGTTTGCCTGATGACACAGGGAAACGCTTAAGTGGTATTCCAGCTCCACAGACACCCACACTGCAGTTAAATTAGTAGGGTTGGTACTCTTAGCCTTCTAGTCTACATGGGTCCATATATGTTTCAAAACACTCCTACAAACTTCTGCCAGTCACTTCACTTTTCTGTATCAATTTCTTCACCAGTTAAATGGGAATAATTACACTTATCTTTAAAAAGAACTTAACACATCAACTGAAGAGAAGTTGATTCACTTTTTGTTCACATAATCCAGCCCTGGAAATGCTCATCTAATTAATTTTCCCATCTGAGACACAACATCTAGGCCAGATATATCTACACTCTTTTCTGAAATTAGCTATAGCTATCTGAAAACCCAAAACACATAAACATATGGCAATATCTCTAAAAAGTGTATTCTGCAGTTCCCGTTTGTAATGTAGAGCATGTGATCAGCTTTCATATTCTACCATTAGGGAAAAACAATTTTTCCACAAAATGGATTCTTATGCAGCCTAATCATCTAGGAAAAAAACTTCAACAGAATATAATAAAAGAAATAGATATTTATACATGGAGAAATACTGTACAACTTACTGACAAATGTAATGTGTTACTGAAACCTACCCAGTATACACAGAGTATATTTTGTAAGTTTTACTACTAAAAGATATCTTGAATCTGCCCTGATGTATAGCACACAAAGATATATCTGTATAGTAGTTGGTATCAAAACTCATCTAAAAAAAACCAAACACACACCAGAACAAAAACCTACCATCAAATCGACCAATATGTTAAACAAACAATCCCCCCATCCCCACCTCTTCCGCCATGTCTTAAACTACTGGAAGAAATTAATAAAGAGGACAATAGCAGTATGTTAGATACTCCAGTTTCTAGATCATTTGTCGTCCTTACTGAATTAGATCTTTTGCAAAGTTTTGTTACCCATCTTGTATCTTCTTCAGCTGGAGTCAGATAAATATTTTCCATAGATACAATATTTTATAAAATGTAGACAATAAAAAAAAGAAAGTCTCTATAGCTGAATTGTCTACTTCGATCTCTAAATCTGATGATTTTTATTTGCCAGATGTCCTTCCCATGAATAAAAAAAAAGCACTATCCCCCTCACTAATTCAGCTGTTGCCTCCACTTTTCTTTCTCATCACTGAAAAGACCTCATTTGGAAGAAATCTTGACTTTCC
>JAAGNO010031010.1:32198-73542 GCA_033439905.1 Ceryle rudis
ACTAAATGATCTTTGTAGGACCTTTCCAAGTGAAATATTCTATTCTATTCTATTCTATTCTATTCTATTCTATTCTAAATTCTGGGGGTAGGGTTTGTAAAATGTGCTTGGAGAGCTGGACCTAAAATTAGCCAGCAGCAAGAGTCACAAGACCAAAGGGCAGCAAACAAGAGGAAGCTGATTCTGAAGCTTTCCAGTTCTGACAAGATGTTAGAAAGGGGTAAACACAACTGGCAGTCCCAGCAGAGTTACTCTTTATCAGCATGGTTAGAATATTCTTCTGGGAAAAGGGCAAAGAGGTTTTCAATCCAGTGGTTAGCCTCCAGACAAAGAATTCTTGTGCCAAGTATAATGAAGAATAATGTCACTGCTTTCCAAAGAATGAAGACTATTCAGCTTGTCATGATCATGGCTTGTCTGAGCATCCAGGATAAGTGCCAAGCTATCCCTCTTTGATGCCTGTATATTATTTGATGGAAAAGTGGACTGAGTTCCTAACTCTAAGCATCTAGAAGAGATACCTGAATACCAAGTCCTGACAGTATTTAATGGGACTGCACTGCTTATGTGACAAACTAAAGTTAAAAATTTGTTTTGATGTTTTCCAGAGTCCTTTTCCAAACCCACTTAATGATCAAATACCATTTACCTCCTTGAATGTATCAGAGACAGACAAAAGTTCTTAACGCTTGTTATTTTAGTGCATTTTCAGTTTAGATGCAACTTGTAGCTACATGGTTGTAAAGTCAGCATAACTTCACTGAAGTGTCCTCTTAAGAAGCTGTAACCCTCAGTTGCTGTGAAGGTAGACTTTTGCTGATGACTTCAATAGGAGTTTAGGCTCCGGGTTTTCAACTTGGATGAACTAAATGACAGTATCATCAATCACTTTATTTCTCAGTTTACCTCATTATTGTTCAAACAGTTTTATTTATCTGTTTCCTATCTCCACTTTATAATATTTGTAATGCCTTATGAAAATTAGTTTTTAAAAAAACACAAAACAAGGAATAAAAACAGGACCTCCTATTGCCTTTCCAAATAATCAAAATCTGAATCTAAATAGTTATATGAAAACAGGCTGAGAAAAGTATGTTTTCAATTACTTTAGTTCCATGTATAAGCTGCACATCCAAATCACACATCGTGAATAAGTAAGAAATTTAATTTGGTCAATGTTTTTTGTTTTTTGGGGGGAGGGAGATGGTTTTCTATAGTCTTTATTTGGTTGGAAATAAACAAGAAACAGGGAATAATTAAACCCACCCAGCATCAGCAAACTTCTCATTACACTCTGAGCAATAGCAAGATGGGGAAAATAGCAGATCATTATGTCTGATGAGTATAATTACGTTTTTTTTCATAGAAGAGGGGAAATCTAGGTTTACCACTACACCTGTTTGGGTTTTTTTAATAGATACCTTTAAATTCTGCTGAACATGCAGCAGCAGAAAAATTATTCCTTCTCACTGTTTGATGGCCTCCAGTAATGCTTAAGAAAAATTGTTTTCCATTCCACTGAACTGTAAAATAAACAAAACAAACCCTTCACTAAATGCTCTAAAGGCCAAAGGGTCTCAATGAATGAACTTCAAATGGCTGCTTTGCTCATCATAGAAAAAATCTATTATGTGATAGTGTTTAGAAATGGTCTAGCACATTTTGGGTGCTATAGCATTTTAAAATAATAAGGTTTGGAAATAAATAATGAAGTGGTGAAGAGGCGTAAAGTAAGTTGCTCCCTAAATCTAAATACAAATATATTCCAATGTCATTTTCTATACACAGCGAAATGCATAGAACTAAATCAGCTCTATCATTTACAGTGAACGTTATGTTTTCCTGTACTTTTCAGCTTACTTTCATTCCTTTCATGAAAAAGAATTTCATGACCTTTTCAGTATTAGCCTCAAGACATAGCTGAGCTATTCTTTTCATATAGGAACCCAAGCCCCCAGCTGGCTAGCATGAAAGCTAACTTTGCCGACAAATCTCTAAGAAAACATGTGATAATGTTCATCTGTGGTTTTGGGATATTTTTTGTCTCTTTACAGAGGCTATCAATGCACCTAAATATAACATTTTTCTATAGGTTTTTAGGTTTAACCAGAACCTTGTGAGACCAAGCATTAATTAACATGCTGTCCTGAGTGTTACAGGCTAATAAAAGATCAAATATATAGCAGAATCTTAAGACTTTTGGGTAACTGCCTCTCTTTTACTGCATTTGTTAGAAAAAGTACTACTGGTGTTTTAGTATTCCTAACCTCTTATCACTAGAAAATAAAATCCCTGTAGTATCTGTTCTGTTGTAAGCTCCATTAGGAATGCTTTCCATATTCTCAGTTGGATTTCCAAGAGCTTCACTGTGAAGTTTACTTTTTATAAGGGATTTCCTTATAACAGACAAACAATCAGGACAGAGCTTTTCCTTAGAAGATTTATCTTCTCTGGTTTTGTAAAGTAGGTTTCTTCTACTGGTAAATTCAAAGTCCTCAGGATTATCTATTAACAATGCTAGAAGGTAATGCAATATAGAAGACATGCTTGAAAATCCAGGGATGAACTTCACATAACACTCCTCAAAAAGTGCTTTTGAACAGTAGCTAAGACATCTACAAGGGTTCTTTAAAACCTAGCCATACCCATCTTCATTTGCAGACATTCAAATCCAACATCCTTCTGATTCTCATCACAGCTTCTGCCTGATCAATTGAGCCACACTGTTAAAATAGACACAGCTAACCAAGAAAGCCTGTTTGCAGGCCTCCAGATGTAGCTGCCACCTATGCAGAAGGTGGAAGCCACTCAGGCTTGTAGCTTCTATAAGATGAGGCATTCAGTTGTTTGGGTTGTTTATATCCTTTACCTGTTCCTGTCCATCATCTTCAAAGAAAACAATCAGGTCAGAAAGGATTTGATCTGCAAAATGCCTCCTGAAGCATGATGAGGGAGAGAAATACAGAGCAGTACAACTTTTCCTTGTACTTTGGAAGTAGTGGCTACAGCAGACATTTCAACATTACCTGATCCCAGACCTTACACAGAGCCTCTATTAACAGCACTGGACATTCCCTCAAGCCAAGTCTTATCACTCCTCATCCATGTATAGCATGTACAACATTAGAGACTAAACAGATTCCTCAGAAAATTATTGCTAAAACCTCTTGGCTGAAAGAGTGTCAGACTACCTGTACAATTGGATTGGATAGTCATACAGAGCAGTATGTTCTAGACCAACCAGGGCTTAGAAACCAAAAGGGGTCACTCATTCAATTTTGTCTCAGAAGGTAGTGGACAAGCAGTTGGGAAGTCGGAAGTGCTTAACTAGACAAAGGACAACACAAAATAATTGCTCAGGCCAGTAGTAAATAATTTCCTCTAGTGTAAGATTCAGAACTTTGTGACGTGGCAGTGAGCAGATGTGGAGGACAACTGAAAATGCAAAGAGAAGGCAATGCTGAACAGTTACCAAAGTATGACTTGGTCATAGAAGCACACCTCACACAGACTGGTATTACTGTCGAAGTGCAACAGAATTTCTTCATTCTCTATCCCTATGTAACTTGAACTTGGAAACTCTGGAACTGCTGTTCCCAGGATAAGACTGTGACTGCTTCCAGACCTATGCTGTGTAATTGCATCTGGACATAGAGGTATAGGGAAATGAGAAAGGAGACCTTTTAAACCACTGCAAAGCAGTCACATGAAAAATTCAGTATGTATTGATGTCCTATGTGTTTTTCTAAAGACTGATTGCTTGGGTTAGCTCCCAGCATGAACTGGTCATTAGAAGGAATAGCTGAAGCAACTGTCATCAAATGAAACATCAATGGCATCAAAACCATACACAAGCTATTCTTCCAGCTTTGCCTCTAGCAGCATCAAATAGCTATTGAACCTGCAAAACAATCTTTGCAACAAGCATGTAAATAAAACCACATCTCATAATGTTGTTCTTTCTTGAATTATCAGATGAAATTTTTCTCTATACCAATAGATATGAAATCTTTCTATCATTCAAAGTAAACATATGTTCATTCCAGAAAGCTCTGTTTCTGAAGGAAGAAAAAAAAAAGGCTTTCCTTCTCTGCCATGGAAGTAGCTGTACTAATAAATGTAGCTGTTATATACAATATTTAGAATTGCTACTGACTCTGAAAACTCCAATAATTTCCACAGAAATAATATGTCTGTCATACATTTCTCTTGGGTTATGGTGCCATTTGCCAACTAGGGAAGACCTTTAAAAAGAGAAGAGCTATTCAGGAATATTCTTTCACTACTCCCACAGAAGTCAAGACCCAAGCAGCTTCTTAAATGTTGATAGAAGGCAGTATAGGGACAGTTAACACTTCAGCACATTTTTAATGCACTTTTGTCCTACAGGGTTGCTGTGGAAGAGAATAAGGTTTATGCCCATTCAATACAAAATGAGTGCTAGGGATATTAGAAATAAGACCTTGCTGATTCTCACAGAAGAGACTTCACTTTCAAACTGAACACATTCAAGCAACATTGGATGACCTGACTGACTATGGATTTTTGATTAAAATTAAAAATACAAGTCTTATATGGTCTACAGCTATATCAGTATATTAACTTATAGCAGGGTATAGACACTAGTTTTCAACTATCCATACTATTCAGACTTGAGAAATGGCTAGAGACACTTTTGACGTTGGTCAAGGTAATTTTCACCTGTCTATATCACTCCATATTGTGAGAGAATCAGTCAGTGTGGGCAGTACCCAACCTTAAGACTTGACCACTATGTATTTTACAAGTATAGGAGATTCCTTAAAAGCCTAAATGATACAATCTGCCTATCTGTAAAGCCTATGTAGCAATGCATACTATTCCATCAGGGGAGCAAAAAGAGCAGCTACTTGACGGTTGTTGTGTGAGGTGACAAGAGATGCCTATTCCCTAGGTATTTAGTGCTGTTACATTATTCTCCTTTTTATTGACTGAAGTGCAACATTAACATTCTCATGCATAGATTTCTGCAACCAGCTCAGGATCCCTATTCTCCCCATCCTTCCAGTCCCAAAGGCTTTAGGATCCTGGACATTCATAATCTTCCCATCCTAAGCATCCCTGTGTTTATCAACACACCTAGAGATATTTCTTTCAACTCTTCTCATTCACCTTGTCTCAGTATTCCTCTCATGAATCACAAACACCCTCATTCCTCCCAGTCTAGCACCACAATCTCTGGCCTCATCCCACCTTAGTCTTCCTTTTGATCCATTCCACCTTCCACATTATGCTCCACCATGTTAGCCTTGACAACCACTTCCCAATGATGTCAAGTACAGGTTAATTTTATAGAGTTGAGCCTGACCTCTCTCCTTGTTCTCGTGCACCTGTAGCCCAACTTTGTGTTTTGACATAGAACTGTAAAATTCTGACTTTAAATCCCACCTAGACAGAAACCTAGAGGGTGAGGAGAGGATGACATGGCTGAGAAAGATAATTTTAGTTATATTTGAAAATTTCTACTGGAGTCTGATTTTTGGTCCATAGCTGCCTGAGTTGGGCATTTAGTTTAAAGAATGAAGTTTTGTTTTGTTGTGAGTTTTTTTCCTACTAACTGCTTGGCAAAAAGGAAGAGAATAAAAAAAAAAATATTTTTAAAGTCGCATGATTTGTGCTGACAGTTCATATTGCAGTTTGTGAGTTCTATTAGCATTAAACACTAAGAGTTTGAATTTTAAGATCCCTGTACTGGCACCTCATTTTCTTGCATTATTAAGAAAATCTGAAAGTATCTACAGAATACATACAAGTATATGACTTTCACACATTCAAATAAATCATGTAAAATGAGAAAATATCTATAGAAGTAATCAGAAGATCAGCTTGCAATCTTACACTTAAGCAGCTTTGTGACTTGAGTCAAAATATTTAGATCATTCAGAGGAATATTTCTGTAATAAGTAAATAAGGCTTGCTTGCTTTCTACAAGAAAAAAACCCACGCCTTTGCAATAGGCTTAATAGTGTGTTTAAGGGCAAAGTAACAGCCATTATCTTCACAAAACTTTTGAAAATTAATTTTATCAATATTATTTTACCTACTCTGTTGGGAAAAAAAAAAAAAAAGGTTAAATCAGAATCAGGTCTCTGTGCAGAGAGCTGGAAAAAAATGGTTATAATACATAATAGGTATTTTTTGTTGTGTGGATAGCATCCCTGGTCAGTTTTGCGTTATGGCTCAGTACCAGTGAAACATTTTATTTTCACATCTTAAAAGATCATTTCAGGGCTGAACAAACACAGCGGATTCAGCAGCAGCTGGAATACAACTACTACTGTTCACCCTTTGGAAAGTTTATGAAAGCACTGGCATGGTTCTGAAATATTAAAAGGTCTTCTGAAACTCAGAGAGAAAACAGCAATGTAAAATCAAGGGTCTGGTCTGGCTGAGTGGATAAAGTGCCATCCTTTTATACTGGGGACCTAAATCTTTCAAGTCAGTATGTGGTATAGAATGGCTTTTATGGTCATTGGCTAGTGGTTGTGAACTCATATCAACAAAAGTAACATAATTCAGACCAGGACAGAGGAAGAAATCAAAGTGTAACAAGGTTTGTGTTATAAAAAGGTACAGTCACTCACTTGGAAATAGTCTTGAACAGTAACACCTGACCCAAAGCTCTTGCTCCTGGGAGAGAGTTCAGATCACAATTTGCATTTAGATGTTTCAGCTCAACTTAGCTCTATACATCTAACATATTTTAAACTTTACATGGTTCCATATTCTGTGTGACTCCACCACCACAGCACTAGAACACCTCAAGTTTTGATGCACATATTCTTTTAACCCTGCAAGGTAAACAACACTTGGACAGAGACATTACTTATATTTACACATACATCTTCACTTGCAGCCAGAATATCCGGAGTGTTTAAACATGCTGGCACTAAAGCAGGAAAACCATTAGTCTATAAAGTTAGAATTTCAGCTTAGTAGCTGTGGCAGTCCTTGGGAAGCCGTGCAGCACTCCATATCCACCTCGGGGCACGCCAGGTCATCCCATGCATGTGTTCCAGGCTCAGTCATAAGAGAAGGCAACTTGATACTGCATTCAAGATTCAGGCTGAGGTCTAAATGATAAGACAAAATCACTCAGTCTAACTCAAAACCTCACATTTCTCAGCCACATCTTAAAGCATCTCTCCAAATTTTCTTTGCAAGAATTTGTACAGTGCTCAAGTGATATTCCTGTATTTTGTGCCTGATAGCTTTGGGTACCTTTACATTTTTAAAGAGAATAAAAAAATCTTTCTTGTTGCTCCAACAGTTCCACAGTTTTTCCTACATGAACTGGGAGAAAGGAAGTGCTATTTAAAATTATTTTCAGTCTTCCCACCTTCTACAACCTAACAAGTAGCTATCAGCCTTACTGCTCTGTTTCTCGCTGGTGGGTGGAGTGAAAGCTCCTTTAAGAATAGTATTGTTCACTCCTCTAGATGAGATAAGTGACTAGACTGATCTGTTTCTAACTAGTATCATCGATCTAATCTACTTCTAACATATATCTACAAATATTTTAATTGCCAGCAATTAACTGCAGATATAGATGGTAGAAGGCAAAAAGATTCTCAGAACTGGATTTTTCGATGCTTCTAAATGGATTTAATGCTAGATAAGACACAGGCCTTGGATGTGAATCTTGAATGAGTGATCCCACACTAAGTTTGTCTTAAGACATGTCGCAGAAAACACCATTGTCCTGTACTCTAAGGAATTTTAACTTCCAAGTGCTTATGCTCTGATTGACTCACAAGTAGATCACTTTCCTTCATATTTTAAATAAGGTAGATTAAATGATCCATTTTAAAAATTTCATCAATTGGCCCCCACTTCTTCAAATATTACCAGTAGGAAACATGGCAGTTCATCTACTCTGTGCTATTTATTATTTTACATACTCTTTTTTTCTTCTCAAAGACCCATAATCCCAGCCTAATTGCTCTTCATACAAAAATCGCTTAATATATACTCTTAGTTGCTGTTGTCTGTTTCAAAAGTTTTTCTGTTGGAAAAAGGTGGGACAGAACTTCACACAAAATTCAGGACATGAGGTGATCCTGGCTTTATAGAGAAGAAAAATGAAGTCTGCTATTCTGTTCTTGATGTTTTGTTGTTCCTATGACCCTCAGCTGTCACTGAGTACCTTTCAAAGCGCTAATCACAATAACTCTAAACGACTTTCCAAAATACCTATACCTCATTTATGAACCCATAGCAATGCAAATTGTTAGGATTGTGCTTTCTTGCATCTATTGCTTTTCATTTATCAGCACTGAATTTTGCCTGCTGTTTTATTTCCAACCACTCCAAATCACAAGATCTGTTTACCCTTTTGTTGTCAGTGTTAGCTCCTGTCAGCTTGAAGAATTCTGTCATATCAGCAAACTCGGTCACCTCATTAAGCACCTACTTTTCCAAATAATTTGCAAATGTGATGAAGAGTACAGAACCTACCAAGATTCCTTCTGTGTCTGTACTGACAACCTCTTTGCATTGTGAAAATAGAAAATATATCTTTACACTTCCCATTTTTTCACCTATCATTCTGCTTTTCTCCATAACTATAGTTATTCTTGGATGCAGCTGACAAGAATTTCATACAGGATTCCAGGTCCATTTTTCCCATTTACAAAGGAGTTGAGTGTAGCTGGTTTTATTTCATAAAACAGGAGATAAAGCCACTTCCCTGACCTTTCAGAGCCCAGCATCAGAGAAGCAAAGTAAACCCACATCTTCTGTTTAGTCCTGACCATTAAACTACCTCCTTCTGTGTACCACTGCCATTGAATGTAGTCAGGACACACTATACTGAGTTTAAACGTGTCACCAATAGTTTTTCCCAGAAAATGGGGTGAAAGAATGCAGAACTGAAAAAGAGCACCAGTCAGTATCAGCAGTGAGCAGTCATCTTCTTGACAATCCATTCCCCACAGCCTTCCAGTATATCAGAAAACTCTTGATTATCTCCATAGCATACCTTAAATTTCTATCTAATTCCTATTCAAATTAATTGAGTTATATACGTAGCACAGAGATACAGTAGCTCAATTTGTGATTTTTAGCTTTATATAACAGTTATTTTTCCTTTTTCTGGTTTAAACTTCCTCCTTCATTACTGCATTTCCTACAAAGAAATACTTAGCTTAATATGCAAATTTGTATGAGCCCATCCAAAATCAGAAAGTATTGTACATAACAAAACTGACATTTAGAAATTCAGCACTTTCCTTCATCATTTAATATACATTCCTAATCAAAAGGAGTATTTTAACTAGCCGAATCAAAGCATATCTGTGCCTACTCTTGCTCTTCTTTATGGCTACTCCATTCCAGCAATTCACATTTTCACTAAGCATGTTGAGGATATGAAGAGACATTAAAATTTAGTGGTGTGACAACGTTGTGGAGGTGTATTAACTTAGTTGGTTTTCATGCTGACTCTGCAGTGATAAAAATTAGATGAACCGGTGGGTAAAAAAATACAGAGATATAATAACCAATCTGCTTCTTTCATACTCATCTCTGGCTTCATGATGCTGAAAATCTCACTTGTTCAGCCTGGGGAAAGAAATCTTTCCATAATCCTACAAGAGTTTACAATCTACCACACAAATCAAAGCAATATGGTAATCAGCAGATAAGCACAATAACACATGTGGCGTTAAATGAAATCTCTTGTTCTCTCATGGGGAGGAAGAGAGAAAGTTATTTGTTCAATATACCATTATAAAATTATCTAGTTTTAGAAAGAAAAAAAAAAACAAAAACAACCCACCAAAACCAGAGAGCACATTTTAAAATCTAATCTTTTGCTTTTTTTTTTTTTTGAAACTTATTGATGAATAATTTAAAACTGTGTCTTAGTTATCCTCCTCTCTCTATAAAAATGTAATCTGACTTAATTATGTGTCATCATCATAATAATAGTAAAAGAAATCCACTCCAGGGATGAGTAGAGCATGTAGTGTTTTATGAAAAGTCCAAAAGACATTATTTTAATGTATACGAAATATTTTTTAGCACTTGAAATACTTTAATTCAGAAAATAGTTTCCAAGCATCTCACAGGCCTCCTACCGGTAAGGGGAGTTCCACAGCAGATGAATACAACTGGTAGTGGCAGCCTTGGTTAAAGGCTGACAAGCTGATCATGAGGATTTTATGCACTCATTTGCAAACTTAAGGTTGTTAAGGAGTATTTTAAGCACCACAAGCAGAGGAGATAGAAACCTTCTATTAACCCAAGGCAAATCTATCTAGTTGACCCCTATCCATGCCACATCAACAAATCCATGCTGTAAAATTAATTAAAAATAAAATTAACAACGGCTTTTGTTGTTTCTTCAGCCAAGTGCAGAAATGTGTAAGGACCATTCCAAATGAGATCACACCAAGACAGTATTTAAAGGTATCTCCTAAATCCAAATTCATGTACACAATTTCATCAAAAGCAAAATAGGTTGGATATTTACACAGTGACTCAGAGGTGTAAAGTCATAAACAGTACAGCAAAAGGCAATAAACATTGTATTGTCTTGGACAGAGGATACCATTTTTATTTTGTTAAGGTACAAAAGAATGTATCACCAAACAGACATCCTGTTGCTAAACAATAATAGCCACAGTGGCTAAAACTAATTTGTGCTACTGAGGGAGATGAGCAACTACAGAAAATGAAGCCAACAGCTTTCCCATTCTACATACAAAGTCTTTCTTATGTAAAAACTCCAGAGCTCCTCTCTAAAAAGGCATATTCAGAAAAATTCGCATCATAGTTATACTATCTTTATGTCTGGGTCACACATGCCTAGGGACTTTACTGTATTTCCTGATGGAGAAGGGTTTCGCAGACAGGTAACTAAGATGGCCATACTGTGGAAAAACAGAAGTTTAATTATCAAACAACCCACCTCATTAAGAGTAATTGCTTCTCTCCTCAGAGAGCTGATGCAAACCAGCCTTGTTTTCTAGGATGGAACATCTATCTTTACTGAAATGCAATCTCTAAAATTCAGAAAGTTAAAATTTCAAATACTAATGCAGGGAAAACTGGTTTATACATAAGGTATATTCATTATTGCTTAGACTTCCCTAGAACTACCATGAATTTTATCTAAGAGAATCCATACAGGGGGAATTTAAAAAGAGAAGGTTTTGGTAAACAGTATTCAAAGTTAAAATTTCCCTTGTTAGTCCTTTTATCCTGTAAGTTCCAATAGCTAAATGGACTGCAGTTATTACAAAAGGGCCTGAATCTTGTTCAGCAATCTAAGTTGTTTTAAGAAAATTCAGAAGGACCAGGATAAAAAGTGAAGCTCAGCTTTCAAAAATGAACAATGATTTGGGGCAATCCATTAAAAAACCCTTCAAATGCCTTATCTTTAAGTAGGAAAAATGATCAGAATCTTCTGAAGGTCAAACCAGCAAACCAGTGGAATGAGCATGCAACTACGCACCGAACCTCTCTAATCACAATGGGGCAGATGTTTAGTGACAGTCTTTTTTAACCAAGAGCCTTTTGAAGACCTGTAAGTTAATGTCACTTACAGCCATGGATTGCTGTCTTTATTTTCCTCATTTATTCCTATTATTTGTCACTGTTAAATAATTAACATACTGGTCCTTCTATTCACGTCATCATTGCAGCAATGGCCTTTGTATTAATTCTTCTTCCAGTAATATAGGCAACTTGGAAGTACTATTGTAACATAGATTAAAAACTGGTTTCTTCCAAACTGAAATCCCTTTGCATATAGTCTTTCCCAATCAATAATCCTTTTGGACATTTAGAAGCAGATTTCAGTTCAGATTATGGTTTTAGAGAAAAAGTCATGGAGGTTTTCATGATATTGAAGCTAGTTCAAGCTACAATGAAAACTTGCTTTCTTTTTTGACAAAATTGATTCACCACAAACAATACATAACGCGTATGTGAAGTCTGTTTATATATTATTTCTTTAGTGCTATCAGGCTTCCACACATTCAGAGGGAATGGAGGAAAATGTAAAATATAAGACACTTCAAGTTTTTGGTGGTTGATTTTCTTTTTTTCTTTTTTTTTTAAGTTCATAAAACAGTTTTATAAAAAGTCAAAGGGCAGAATGAGTGTAACTGACTATGCTAATTGTATTGTGGGTTTCACTGTATCTCACAAGGGAACAAAGCAAAGATAAAAATTGCATAAAACCATGGGGCTGGGAAAAAAGACCGAAAAAAAACCCCAAAAAAACCCCAAACATGACGATCTAAAAGAGCTGCTGTAGCAAAATGAAATAAATCACTGGAAACTTGATGCTGAAAAGAAACAGAAATGAGTGGGTTGAATTGATGGGCGTCCTTTCTGTCTTCAGAAATGCAGAGTTCAGCTGAAGTAAATTGAGTGCAGACTGTAATGTCAGAGACATGCAAAGAAAAATTTCTCGAATGCTCAGTTGTTTTTTGTGGGCCCACAATCCTCTTTCTTTCTCCACTTTCAGCTTTGATTCCACATTTATTATTTGATTGATTTGGTTTTTTATTTGACATAAATGTGGAACTGAGGATAATAGGAAGCCAAACTTTGTCTGAAATGTTTATAAAATACAAGATTTTGTGGAAAGACTTGGTATTTTCTGCTAGGATTTAGTCATTTCTCTTTAACCATATCCTACTGCTGTCAGTTGGCTATTAGTAGACTACTGGATCGGTAGGATCTTGGGCGTTTAATTTATACACCTAAGCTTAAGCAACAAGAACTTCCTTTGTAAACCTCCAAAGGCACCTATTTACCTCTAGACTGCAAAAAAAGAAAGAGAGAACTCCCACACAGTCATGCAGGAAATCATGTGGCCAAGGCTAGCAGTATGAGTGTTGGCTGGACATAGCCTGTTATGTTGGTATGTTTTATGGGAAAAATCTGCATGCTAAAGTACAAGCAGTCATTTTACATGTTTTAAAACATGCAGCAATCTATGCAAACTTTGTCACTGGATACACTTATTTTTCAAGAAAAATCATCCAGCTCAAGAAATGATCATGAAAAGGCATGATTTTAGCAGCACAGGTGCAGTTTTCATCATAAGACATTATGCAGAGATAGTTTAGCAGAAATCAATACACTTAGAATTTGCAGCTTCTTCCTAGGACTTTAGGAATTTCAGGGCACAATGAATGTAGACCACCAAAAGCTCCTAAGGCTAAATGCATGGATGAGACTTACCAGGAACAATTTCTAAATTCTCTGCTAATACGATCACTATTGTTAAAGAAGTTTTAAGGAATTAATGTGGTTGCTCAGATTCTCACGAGGAACCTACCAAGGCTCATTAGTAGTTAATGTGAGATTAATGTTGTGGAAAAAGGAGAGACTTCATGAAATTTATTAGCTTGTGTGAGACATCTCTGAGATAGAATGGGAATACAAAAGGGGTTAAAGACTGCTGCAAAGTCTCCTACTGAGATAACTTGTTACACAAAAAGGTAAGTGCTAAAAAGCTTTCAAGCAATGCCTCACCTGACAAGGCTGGGAAAGTATGTATTATCTGAAAGGCAAACCATACTTTAGAGAAGTAAGAAGGGTGATCCTTTTTTGGCTTGCAAATGTCTACCTATCAGGCAGGAGGGGATTTAAAAGGGAGTGTTCATTTGTCTGCTGCTGAGGACTTACTGGGAACAATTTTAATGGACAGAAAAAGGATAGAGTAGCATGAGTTCATCTGTTTTCCATTATAGAAAGTCTCACATCCTTGTCTCTCCTCCTCCTCCTGCCAAAATAATAAATATTTTAAAAATACTGAAGATTCATCATCATCACTAGGAGCTGCTGGATTTATGTTAGTTTTAAAGTCAGCATACTTATTAAACTTGCTTTATTAAACCCATGGGATCAGATTCTTTAGCTCATTAACTTCAGACCAGCAGCCCACAGGAACAGCTGGGAACAATGTTGTGGGCTTAGAGTCCAGTGTTTGGAGCTTTATAATATACAAGAACAAGCAGCTCTCTGGGATAAAATGAACTATTTATGAAGTTACACACTATATACATTGGCTTTTCTGGTGTCCTGTTTTCAGTGCCAAGCTATGGAATTATCCTACTGTCTTACAGTCTTGGGTTACCTCTGAAAGGATGAGTTAAAGCACAGGAAATTTCAGAAGGTAAAAGAGCAGCCTGAGAACATAGAACAAGTCTGAAAGTGATGCACTGTGACGCTGGGTGCTCAACTTGCCCTAGATGGTGTTATAAATGCATCTTCTCTGTTTAGATAATAATATTTTAGGTGTTACATCACAGGATGGTTGAGGTTGGCGAGAACCTCTTGAGAATGCCTAGTCTGACTCCACTCAGTCAGGATCAGCTAGAGCAGCATTGTATCCAGTTAGGTTTTCACTTCCCAAAGTTGGAGACGCCATAAGCTCTCTGGGTAATCTGTCCCTATGATTGACCTATGATAACACTCAGAATTAATGATCAAAAAAATAATCTTGTGTCCAGATATAATTTAATCTCTTCTAATTTTTGTCCATTTTCTCCCATCTTGTCACTGGACACTAACTGACAAAAGTGTGGCTTCCTCTTCCTGATTCCCTTCCATAAGGTGTATTTACACACATTGATTAAGATGCACCTGAGTCTTCTCTTCTACAGGTTGAACAGTCCCAGCTTTCTCAGCCTCTCCTCACAGGAAAGATAGTCCAATTCTCTAATAATCTTTGTGGCCCCATGCTGGACTTGCTGCAGTGTGTTGGTGTTCTTCTTCTACTGAGGAGCCCAGAACTCAACACAGTACTCCAGCTGCTGCCTCACCTGTGATAAGCAGAGGTGAAGGATCTCTTGATCTTTTGCTGAGAGGATGCTTTGCTAGATCATGGTCATCTTGCTGTCCACCAGGACAAGGTTGTGCTCAGAAAGCTGCTTTCCAGTCAGTCAGACCCCAGCATGTACTGGCATGTAGGTTTAACCCTCCCAAGATGCAGGGCTTTGCATTACCCCGTGCTGGACTTCCTAAGAGTCCTCTCTGCCCATTTTTCCAGACTGTTAAGGTCTGAAGGTGCCACAATCATCTGGTGTACGACCCAGTCTCCTCAGTTTTCATCATCTACAAACATGGTGAGGGTACACTCCATCTGCCTACCTCTTTCTCAGTGAGGTTATATGAGATGAACTCCATTCTATGTGTGCATATGCTTATAGTATCCACCTTAGCATGACCCTGAACTTAATGCAGATATATAGCTTGTTAAAATGTAAATTAATGAAATAATAAGAACAACTAAGTTCTGTAAATCTTCCTTACCCCTCTGAAATTAATGAAAGCCACCATTAGAGCAAGAGTGATAGTCAAACATCAAGAAAAGGACAGAAGGAGAAAAAAGTTAGGCTGGAAGAAAAAGATTGTTCCTATAGAAAATAGGTCTTGTCTACAAGAAACTCAGGAAATTAAAAACATTAATAAAAAGTATAAAGCTAAAATCAATTTGTTAGATCTCACAAGCCTTGTGTAGACACAATTGTTCAAAATTGAAGTGGTTAAATTTGACTTGGCTTAATTCATTTCTAGTATGTATTAAATTAAACAAAATTAAGGTCCTCTACACTTCTAACAAGGGTGTCTACACAGGGATTTAATGCAGCTGAAGTGTGAACTTTAACATTTAATTTGGATTGACTTTCCTAAATGTCCCAATGCAGAAGAGTCCTATTAGCTTCCACACTGGCAAAAATTAAAACCAGACAACAGGCAATGGCTGCTAGCCAGGTAATGGTAAAAAGTAATTAAAAGAAGCAAAAGAATCTTTCCAAAAGGAATTATGAGGAGCCACAGATTCTGGCCAAGAGGTGATCAAAGCCATTACCAGAATACAGGAAAAGAGCCAGCAACAGATGAAGGGTAAACATAAAACAGATCAAATGCTGTCAGTTAGAGACTGTCGTTGCAGAAGATCTGGAGCACACGAAAAGACACAGAATTACTGTTTTTAAATGCCCAGATGGAACCCACAAAAAGGAAGAGAAAAAAACAGCTGAACTATTACAGATAGTCAAAGAAATTGAAGAATTAAAAAAAAACCTGTAAGATTCTCTTAGCTTTAAAAAAAATAAATAAATAAAAGACATAATGACTGTGGGGTCTTCCACCTTTATTTCAGGGCACAATGAAAAGACACTGGGACTCATACTGTATCTGTTCAAGTAATACAACTGTTTAGTACCTGTAAGGCAAACAGTGACTGATTCATGTAGTGCTTGCTACCTATGTTTAACAAGTAATAGATTGTACAGAAGTACAATATTTCTGACTTAGCGAGATCCCAAAATAAAGCAAATTCTTAGCCAAATAGCACCATAGGTGTATGCTTTGACTTCTAGAATGGTTCTCTGCACCTGTACAGAAAAACTTATTACAGAAAATTACAGCTTCACCTGTTCTCCAGATGGGTTACAGTGACTGAAGAGTAAAGCTACAGCTCCACTGGTGAGCTTTGCTATCAACTCATGCTGTCCCTTGTTGCAAACAGCCCAGGGAAAGATGGACGAGCCAGCTGACACACTGAGTATCCTCTTTCTGTGACACTCATAACATCTTTCTCCTATATACTAAAAACTTCTGAAAATGCTATTTTTTCAAGCTTAGCAGCCAAATGGGGCAACTTATTTGAGGGATTGTCCTTTGTCTTACTCTCCCGAGTGAAATACTTTTATAAAAGAGTAACCATCTGATACGTTTTACCTCACAAATTTCTGAAGCCATAAACATAGAGGTGAATCAAGCAGAGCCAAATCAAGCAGATAAACAGACTTCCATAAAGCACCTGCCTCCTCCATCTTACCTTACATGCTCAGGTTCAAAGCAAGAGATGAATAGAGACAAGTATTAGCCTGGTGACTGCTTGGTAGTAGAGTACAGCAATCTGTACAAAAATCTCAGACTTTAGTGATATGGCAGTGGAGCCTACACTGCTAAATTGGATAAAGCAAGAGATCAAATATGAAGAAAATTAACTTAAATGAATTCTCAGTGTTTGGGTTAGAATTACCCCTGAAGACTGGAGCACAGGCAGAATCTGAGAAAAGCTTAATTTAGCCTCTCTGTCCAAGACAGTTACACATCAGTTTTGCCTATGTGCTCAGTTTAGTTGAAAGCTTGGTTTGTCATTTATGAGGCACTGGTTATATGTATGTATATTTTCTATAATCACCACTAGAGTGTCAGAAGAAATATAGTTTGCAACCAAATTTATGTGAATATCTGCTCTTAGAGCCCTCATCTGTTAGCTTGCTAAAATTTCATACTTCATAAAGTAGGAAGTAAATCTAGCCATATGCAATGTATTCTTGCCTAAATTAATTTACAGCAAAAAGACTCATTTATTTCCTGCCCTTGGTATAATCTGATTGGCTTTTGTGACAGCTGTAAAGGGAAAGCTGCTAAGAGAGACAATCACATCTGACAAAGAACATGCTAATGAAATCAGGCTTTCTAAAGGGAAGTGATTTTGACAGATTAGAAATTATAGCTTTGTATGGATACTACCCAAGTTTTCAGCCCTTCTTCCCATAGTAACAGCAGGCTCTGTTAAATTTGAGGAACACTCTGTCTGCTCATCATGTTATATAAAATCAACCTCTAGCCATATCTGGGTGATTTCCTACAGTGAAAGACTCAGAAACAGAAGGTAAAAATTCCCCATTTGGTATCTTAATCTTCTATTAATGATGCAACCTGTACTGTACCATCTGAAAAACATGAATCAACACTGAGCCCACCCTTCCAGAAATAGAACTCTTTACCCTATAATGTGGTGATCTTTCTCTTTCTAATTGCTTCTTACAGATTTTTTAAAGGCACTTTAGTCCTTAAGTGTAAAATTTGCATTCAAACTACTGTACAAAGAAATACTAACAATGATTTTGAAGTAATTCCTTCTAACAAAGAGCACAGACTTCTGATCACACACCATCGGAGAAGATGGAAGTGTACACGGAGCATTTTTCTTATCTCATTAGCAGACATTAGAAACTCACAGGGGGAACATAATGACCAGTGGAAAAAGGGCAGAGCAGACTTCAGTGAACAAAACAGATGTTTAGTGCATATAGACATTATCCAACACTAGCATCAAACTAGTGAGTTTGGCCATTTAGGGCATCTCCTAGGAAACCATCAGATAACATTAAAAGATATTGACTAACATAAAAAGAGCTGCAGGGAAAATGGTGTATACTGGATAGAAATGGGCTGTGCTTCTAAATGCAGCAGTTCTAATTTCTTCTCAGAAAAAAAAAAAAAAAAAGGATTTATTTTTCTAGAAATATATATTATGGATTTGGTTAAAAGGCTTAAAATTTGCTGTACATTTCTGTATCTTGACATTGCAGTCTTTAACTAAGCAGCATATAAAATGCAGTGCAAAATCAGATTGCAAAGTGAAAGAATATAAAAAATATCTCTTAAATAAGTTGCAACTTGTATGACATATAACATTGTTTTATTGTTCTTGTTATTATTTCCTTTTCCCTGACAGCTCTTTTTGGCTGGAATTTTTTCATATAGTCTGAGAGTTATAAAACTGTCGAAGGTTTGGGGTACTTCATTTCCTTTATGGTCCTTTGAGGAAACCTTCATCACATTATGCCAAAACCCACTTTAATTGACCAGGACCAAATGGTAGTACATCCATCACACCACGTAAAGTATTCTCACTCCTAACTACAACATTTCACATCTGTGTTTTGTCGAGGAAGAGAAAGCATTTGATTCACTGCCATATTTTAATTTCCTCGATCCGATTTTGTGTTTGATCAACAATGTTTATTGCCTGATAGTTTCCTTTTAGAGTGTTAAGGACACTTTTTCCACTGTGATTACTGTTTTGCCCTCTCTGCAGTCAGTGAGCAGAAAGGTTAGCTCCAAATTTGGCTAATGAGAACTTTGCTGATCTGCTCAAGTTGGCTGTTACACCTTTTGGGCATGACCAATCAGAGCATAAATTGTCGGGAGATTTGCTGTCTCTCTCCAGCCCTGGTGAATGACTTTCTGCAGTCTACCAGAGCATCAATTCTCTGCCTAGTTCTCTATATCCATGGCAAGGGCAGTGGCACATACTCACCCCCTAGATAAATCACAGACTATTCATGCATGTTGTTCTTCTTCAGTTTGGTACATTTGCTTAATGTGTTCAGGTCAAGTTGTATCATCAGTTTAGCTAAATTCATAAAATATGGGAGAAGGCCATAATTTAAATGCAGGGATGGAGTATGAAGAAGGAAAACACTTCATGAATGATGGTGTTTTATTTTTTTCTGAATTGAGACTAATCTAATTGAGACAGTTCTCTACAGTACAGCTGCATTGCATCAATATTGACAGTTTTAAAGGCAACCAAACCAGCCTCTGCATGCCGTACAGTTAGTCTTGGTAGAGTTAGGCAGAACTGAGGAGCAGATAATGGATCTATTGCTGAAAACATCTACCCTCTTAATCCTATAAACCATATGGCTGCCCCAGCTTTCCTCAGCTCCTGTATAATACACCTGTATACATCCCATGTTTTTCTGGGAGGCCGTGCACATTAGTATGTGTAGAATATCAGCACAGCACCAACACACTATTTAGGTGTCCCTGTTTTGGGAGGTGATTATCATCTAGCTAACTGAAGGATCAGGGATTTATGAAAGGACAAAGGTCTGCAGCCTTCTAATTTGACCCAAGTCTCTGTTACATAACAGACAAGCTATCAAATAAAGCTACCTGTAGTTGAAGTTCTTTTGATGTTTGTATTTTATTTTTCAGATGGAGCACTGCCAAAAAAACTGCATAGACAGTTAAGCTTGATCATTTACAGAACTGCAAAGGGTTTGATTGATCAGCTTAGATGTCAGCAATTTTGTAATATGCTTCGGCACCAAAGGATCAGAGCAGGTTGGGAAATGCAAAGGGGAAAAAGTGTTGTGTATTCTGATTGTGTCCTTCACATGAAATTACAAGCATTTTCAACAACAAAGTAATTCACTTCATCCAATAGACTGCCTGCAAGTTCAGGACAATAAAACTGAAGAGCATCTTTAACTGACAATTTAAGCTCAAATAATTTTTGACTGGCAAGGTGTGGTATCATCCAGAAGAATTCATGCTATAGTAGTAGCATCAAATTACGGGGTTATAGTGTGTCTACTCAACATGCAGCTCTCATCAAGGGAGATAAGGGGAGGGATAGGAAAGAAATGGATAGCAATAAATGATTTCTGTAAACTCTATAGTTAATTAAGGATAAGAATGTGTATACATATTTATACTTGAGTAGAACTCAGAATAAGAATTAAAATGAAAGATTTTGACTGACACCAAGTAAATACTGTAATTCTCCTTCCAGCACCATTTTTCCTATTCAATCTTCTGCATGATTTTTTTTTAAGAGACATCTAGAGAAAAAAATGCATCTCCCTGTCAGTAAAGGAAATCTGAAACAATGTCGTTTTCTGAAAATGGTGGTTTACTGAAATTACATGTTAGTGTTAAGCCAACCCATTCTACCCCCTACCCAAAAATAATTCAAGGCATGTTGTTGTGTCAGCAGTTGTCAGTCTTTATTAGTAAGTATCAGGGCTGTGAGATAACCACTAATGTCCTTCTCTAGCTCATGAGTGTAAAGGGTATTAAAAGCAGAGAATAAACTCAGTATTTTGGAAATAAAAATAAAACACTTTCCTAGATTTTCTGTGAGCAGTAGAACTGTTAGTATATTTTGTAATGGGCTTCTTACATCAACAGAGCTAAATAACACATCAGTAACCTAGAAATCCACCCAATTGTAAGAGTTAATAAAATGTTACAATAAATCAAGCAAAAAGAACTACTTTGAAAAATCTCAAATAGTGTAAACAGAAATGGTTCACTAGTACTAGAATATACATCTAACAAGCTAAAATCATGTGAGATTAGAAACACTTGAATCAAGATGGATGTGTTAAAGTTAGACCAAAGCAATAATCAGATCCTGGTTAGTCCATCCAGAAACAACCTTTTGACATTTTCAAGAAGAGCATTTGTGGACTAACATCATATGGCCTCTAAAATTACTCTAAAATCACATCACAAAACCTAGTGCTAACAAAAACATTTACTCAGTGGGACATTCACATCAACACAAATATATCCAACACTCCCCACTAGATCAGCAGGAATGCCAGAATGATATAAACAGGGATCCATTTTTTTCTTATGTTCTGAGAGCATGGATATTGGCTTTTTCCCCAATTCCTATTAGAATAATTGCACTGATTCTCCAAATGATGTGTCTCTTTTGTCAGAAAGAAGGAAAGTTTCACAGTTACTATCTCAAGATTCAACATCAGATCTGCCACTTCTCTTTATTTATCTTTTAAAGGTGTACACATAGACACTTATTAATAAGTTCAATGCTTTCATAATACCATGTGGTTTTCAAAGAAGCATTGAAACATAGAATGGTTTGGGTTGGAAGGGACCTTAAACATCATCTAGTTCTAACCCACCTGCCATGCACAGGGACATTTTCCACTAGACCACACTGATCAAAGCCACAACCAGCCTGACTTTGAACACTTGCAGGGATGGGACATCCACAATCTCACCAAGCAACATGTTCCAGTGCCACATCATCCTCACAGAGCCTCAACCAACTTGAGCACCTTCCAGGGGTGGGGTATCTATCACCTGAGTATCCTGTTCCAGTGCCTTACCACATTTACAGTGAACTTCTTCCTTACATCTAATCTAAATCTACCCATTTTCAGTTTAAAGCCATTAACCCTTGTCCTGTCGCTTCATGCACCTGTAAAAAGTCCCTCTCCAGCTGCACCCTTTAGGTACTGGAAGGCTGCTGTAAGGCCTCCCCAGAGCCTTCTCTTCTCCAGGCTAAACAACCCCAACTCTCTCAGCCTGTATTCATACGAGAGGTGCCCCAACCCGCTGATCATTTTCAAGGCCCTCCTCCAGACTCAGTCCAACAGGTCTATGTCCTTCTTATGTTGATGGCCCCCAGAGCTGGAATCAGTACTCCAGGTGGGGTCTCACCAGAGCAGAGGGTCAGAATCACTTCCCTCAGCCTGCTGATTACACTTCTTTTGATGCAGACCAGGATATGGTTGGCCTTCTGGGCTGCAAGTGCAAATTGCCCAGTCATGCTGAGCTTCTCATCCACCAACACCCCAAAGCCCTTCTCCATAGGGCTGCTCTCAATTCACTCATTGCCCAGCCTGTTTTTGTACTTGGGATTGCCCTGACCCAAGTGCAGGACTTCGCACTTGGCCTGATTTAACTTCATGAGGCTTGCATGGGCCCAGCTCTCAAGCCTGTCAAGGTCCCTCTAGATGCTATCCCTTCCCTTCAACATATTGACCATACTACACAGCTTGGTGTCATCAGCAAACTCGTTAAGAGTGCACTCAAACCCACTGTCCATGTCACCAACAAAGATGTTAAACAGCACCAGTCCCAATACCACCCCCTGAGGATCACCACTTGTCACGGGTCTACTCTTGGACATTGAGCTATTGACCACAACTCTGTGACTAGACAACCAAGTCCTTATCCACTGAGTGGTTCATCCATCAGGTCCATGTCTTTACAGTTTAGAGACAAGGATGTTTTGTGTGACAAATGCTTTGCACAAATCCAGGTAGATGACGTTCGTTGTTCTTCCCTTATCCACCAACACTGTATCCCCATCACACAAGCCCACTGAATTTGTCAGGCAAGATTTGCCCTTAGTGAAGCTATGCTGATTGTCACCTAACTTCTCCTTATTTTCCATGTGCCCTAGCATAGCTTCCAGGAGGATTCACTCCATCATCCGCTGGGCACACAGATGAGAATGACTGGCCTGTAGTTCCCCAGGTCTTCCTTTTTTCCCTTCTTTGCTTAATTCTCTTACTTTTGTGCGCCCTTTAATTAACCATTTTCTATTTTATAAAGTGCATTTTTTTCTTTAGTACTAATTTTCTTGCATCTCTGTAAGATAATGGTGGTTGAAGGACTCCTCACTATAAATCTCTAATCAGGTTTAATTGTTTAACGCTGCTCAGTAACAGGGTTTTGTTAAAGCAATTGACCCTTCAGATCAGCTGATTCCATGGAAATTAGAACAGCACTTCTTTACTCCTTCCCCCTCCCATACGTCTCACTTAGACATAGCCACCTCAAAAGTAGGCTTCTATTCTGGAGATTTAGATACCCTGTGCAGTGAATAGCAAGAAATATGCACAATTTGTCTTACAATGCTTATCTCAGGACAGGGTCGATTGCCCTCTGCACTGCCTACATTTCTCCATTGAATTCATAGGAAGCTTAAAAGAATTTGCTTAAAGAAGACATCTAACTTTTAGACGGATAACATTAAACGAGGTGATGGATGTCAATATATGATTGCTACAATGCTGGCTGTCTTATCTGAAATGCCACCTTCATCTCCATTGTCATAAGATGACTCTGTAAAGTGCAGATCAAAAGATACAGAAGATTGGGATGAGTTTCCTTTGTACTGTGGATTTGTCTGAGAGATGCTGTGATCACTGTACCTACACAAGTAAAGTTAAAGATATATTTGTGAGCTATTAACAGAAGTTTTAACTCAGAATATTTCCTACAAAATACATCTATTCACTGCTCAGCATCATCTTCACTATGTTCCAAAGCTTGGGATTTTTATTGTATTAATGTTTAGATTTTATCCATGATATTTCTTCTCATAAACAAACTACCAGCCAAATGTTTCCTGGATGATTGCACCAGAGCTTGAGTATGTCTGACTTTCAATCACAGTTTCACCATCTCTCTGAAAACATCCTTGATCTTCTGGGTAACACAAGCCCTGTGGCAGGCTAACCTATTCAGAGAAAAGGTCGACTAACTGTCTAGGCAAAGTATGAAGAAAGCAAAACCCGCTGCACAGCTGAGAGCTGTAAGTTTCCAAGAGGCTGGGGAGCTCATGCAAAGAAATTCCCTGCCTACTATGATACTCTGTGCTTAGGTCTTGGGATTTTTAAGCCTTCAGATTTCCAGACACTCTCCTCACTTTAAATAGCAAACAGGAATCAATCTAACTGTCAGCTGGTAAAGCACTCAATATATGGGACAAATGGGGATTTGGTTTGTGGTCGAGGGGAGGAAGGCAGTTTCCTGAGACAGCTTCAGAAGGTAAGTGCATAAATAATGCCAAGATATTTTTCACTGCTGTATTTCTAGTTTTCCCAAGGGAGTCATCAAGGCGAGTTTGACAGCCATCACAAGGCTGGGCCTACGTGTGTGTGAAAAACTGAGAGACGTAACACTTGAGAACACCTGAGGAGGGCAGCCCTGTGGTGTGTAGGAGGTCTCGATGATCTTTCCTGCAGCCAATTCATGCCAAGAGAAAATCCTGCTCTACTGTGCAGCAACTTGGGCTCCATGAATCAGCTGTAAAATCCAGCTGCTGTAAATCCATTCAGGTCCAGCAAGACCTTCACAACAGCTGAGCCCTGGCAGTAGCGGAGGGATAAAGAAACTGTCAGAAAGCCATTTCGAGGGCCAACATTTTATCCTCTGACACAATACAGTTGTAAGTTATACAGGAATTTCACAGTGTGTGATAGCAACATGCGCAAGGTAAAAACTTTAAGTGATTAGCGGTATAATTTATTAGCTAAATTGTGCCAATGCCTATCAGTCAGACTTTAAGATTGGTTCCAGAGAGGTTTTTGATCTTCCTCAGATTGCTTTGCTTTTATTCTTCCATAGCAGCATTAGCAGACAACAGTTACATTATATATCTACTCAGTGCTCTGGTGAGAGACCATTATGTTCACAGATCATTACTGACATCCTGACATTTGTCATCTCCTTTCATAGCAGTTAAATCTTGCTTTATCTGTAAATGTCACCACGTCATTTATTCATGAAAAGGGGTCACATTCCCAAAATAGTACACTCAGCTTTTAAAAGGGAAGTTGGTTTTATTCACTGTGGTAATCCTTGGACAAACTTCACTGCTGCTGAGTACTGATTTTTTTCCCTGTGCAGTTGCTTACATCTCCACATACAGATTTCAGGTTTGTTTTTTTGAAAATAAAACCCTAGCAGAGAGGCAACCGAACTGGAAGAGAAAAATAGGTATTTATTTTTTCTGCTTCCTACATTTAATCTACACAGATTTATCAGCACTGAATTTACTGTTGCAAAGTATAATTTTAATTTGACATTGTACTGGCTGAAAACCCACTGGTTGACTATTTTTACTAAGGCTTTGGCATGTAGTTCACTGCTGGACGGTATTTCAACCGCAAAAAACATAGTTTATATAATCCTTGATAATAATACTTTCTCTTTTTCATCCTCAAAGGTCTTGAAAGTTTAATTAATAAAAGTCTAGGCTTACCCTGTGCGATATATGGATATTCTTGTCTAAAAAGTAGAGAAACAGAGATAGAAGCTGAGACAAGCAGGATGCATGAGGGACTCTTACTGTGTTCTTGGAAGAAAAAAAGTCAATTCCACATGCAGAATTAGGAGGGTAGAGACTCCCTCTTACACTGTTTGTGTACCAACATACATCCTTCCTGCGGTAGGGTTTACTTTATCAATTAACCTTTTACTATGCTTCCCTTTTATACATGTACATACACTAACATTTTAGTGGATGTCTTGAGGTTGGTTGTGTTTTCTTGATATTTACAGATTTCTCTGTCAAGTTCTTGTTCAGTTTTCCTTTGCACCCATCTTAACCTCCAGGTTTGTCATCTGGAGCTCCATCTTACTTGGGTTATCATTGTGGGACTAGAATTACTTCTGGGAAAAAATGGGCTGTGGACAAATTTTAAGGCCAGAGTCTAAGGTAACATTTATTATCTTAACAGCTGGGATCCATATGTGTATGTACGTATGTATATACATATTTATGTATGTATATAAATGTAACTTATCTAGTGATCTGCCATCTTGAGGTTTTCTATAGTGATAAAAAAGCAGCAGCTCACTTCTCTACAGTAATTTCAAAATCATTTTACAAGCTGTATGAAGTATATGCAGCAATTACTTTTCACACCAGTCACAGCAGCTGCTTTATGAGCTCAGCAATGCTACACAATAGCTGAAGGTAGAAAACAGTAAAAACTGAAGGCCTGAGTTTACCAGGGGGCTAACAGGGCTGCAGCTTCTCCATTAGCGTTGCCCCCTGAAGCATATAATCAACAGCTGGATCCATTTCTGAAACTGTCACGTCTCTTTGAAAACAAAGAATAATTTAAGTAAGCTGAACAGTATCATAAAAACACAGAAAAATTCAGGTTGGGAGGGACCTCATGAGTTCATCTTTGCTGAAGGCAAAGCCACATTAGATCTGATAATGTCTAGAGAGCATCAACGACCACTTTTTCCAGTCTTTGACAATCCCCACAGAAAAAAAAAACACCAAAAACTTTCCTCATATCTAATCTCAATATACTGTATTACATATTTTGACATTTGCTTCTCATTTGATTGCCACACACCACTGAGGATACCCCAGAGCCTTCTCCCTTGCAAGATGAACACATCCATCTCCCTTACACACACCTTATACAACTTGTGTTCCAGCCTCCTGACCAATGGTGTCTTCCACTAGACTCACTCCAGTTTGTCCATGTCCTTCTTTTATTGGGGTGCTCCAAAGAGCATGTGCGTGAATGCTGTCTGAGTTGCTATCTCACATGTGCCAAATCGAGGAGAAGAATAGTTTCTTTCACTGCAAGACAGCACTTCTGAAGTCAAACCCTGGTCCTCCAGGTGTCAGTGGCAAAATATCCTGCGCATTTCAACCAACATGTGATTCAGGTTGACATAGTTTCTGCTTGAAGTTTTCAGTGTCTCTTTTCCTGCCAAGTTTCCTGCCACTTTTTTTTTCCCCAGCATGTCTTTACAACTATGTGATTTTTGATACCAGCTGGAACATAAATGCTCAGAGATGAAGAATAAATAAAATGGTTGCTTTTGAAGAGTTAGCAGAGTAAATTCTCCTCCATAACAGCTATCTGTTGAAGTCAGGGTCATTACATGTACTTAAACCAGCTGAGAACTTCACCAAGTATTTGACCACAGCTTCCAACTGCTCCAGGTGCAGCAGCAGCTTTCCTGGGAAAATCTGTAATACTCCAATTATTCTGAGTACTCAATTTAGACACACGCTTACTTTTTAACAGTATTGACCATATTGTATTTTCCAAACAATAACAACCTGTACTGAAGTTTGGCTCCTGAAATAGTACTTTTTGCCAAACCAACAAAGGAGGTCACAGAATGAACCTTTATTTGTAACTATTTTATTTTTAAGACTTTGGTATCAAAATAAGGAAAAAAAAATACTGTCATTGCAGATTTTTATAGGATTTATTAAGAATAGAGTTTGTCCATAGAATTAACTGAAAATAGCTTTCCTGGATATTCTAAAATAATCTCTACTTAATGCTGAGATAGGCTTCAGGGAGTTTTTTTTTCCCTTCAGGATCTCTACTGATCATATTGTGCAAGACAACAGATTTATCCTAAAGAAATACGTACAACTTTTTCCTCTTGAGATAAAGGATAACATATTGTTTAAAGTTTTCATTACAATAAGGCAGAGTAGGTAATGATAATCAAAAGTAGAGGGACTAGGGCTTTGAAGGCTTATGTTGCTGTAGGTGTACTTTGCCACGTGAAAAACATAATGGATGTAATTCTGGTTTCATGCAAGCCAGTGGGAAGTTTGTCACAGGCTTGAGTGATGTCACAGACTGACACCATTTCTCAGGCTGACAGTAGTTTTACCAAATACCATACACTATTCTTTGTGTGCAATGAAATACAAATAACTTATTTTACAGAAAGATGTATTTTTTTCTCTCTTGCTTTGCTTTCTTTAACTAGATTTTTTTATAATTTTTTTTTTTTTTTAGTCATACATGCAGGAAATGTTTTTGTTTGAAGCATATTACTATACTCTTTGAGTGTGTATATGTGTATGTACACATATGTACACATATGTACACATATGTGTGTATAGATTCTTTAGCAAACTCTATTGACCTCCAGAGACTTGCACTTTTATTACATATTGCCTGTTATAACAACTGGAAAAGCAACTCTCCACTTAAGCAGAAGCTGCACTGGTTCATGTGAGATTTTGTTCCTGAATCCTTAACATGAATTTTGAGATCAAATGCTGACAAGCCAAGTACTATATTTGTTATTGACAGATTAAACTACTAAAAATGATCAATGCCCCTCCTCTAAATAGTCCTTCTGTTTAAAAAATGTTTTTATTTTCTCTCAGCACCCTTAATCTCTATTCCTTTTAGATATATCCTTGTTTATGTACTCATGCAAATCAAAATCATTGGCTTCAAAGATACATCTGCTATCCCAGTGTTACTCCTAGATTACAGCATGTTTGTATTAATAGTTTCATCTATCCACTGATCAATTGTTTGACCAAGCACCTCTCCAGTTTATGGTCTCAAAATGTTTGTTTAAATCAAATGTTGACCAGTGACAGTGCTGCTTGTTGAATAGTAGTGCCTATCATGTATGAAAATTGAATCACAATAAAGGATGCTCAAGCAAGGATAATCCACTTTTTTACTGACATCTGGCTTATAGCTATGGCTCACATTTCATGCAGAGACATCGTTCGCAGTGAAACAGCGTGAGAGGTAAATGACAAATGGCAGAAAGACTACCTACTGAATTCAAGGATTGGTAGATGTTTTTATGCTCTGGTTCACAAATGTACCTACATGTGCCACTGCTATTGTGAACAGAACTGATTACAGTCTGGAGCACTAGAAGTGACTCCATAGAAAATGAGGACAATGTGTCATAAGACATAACTAATGATGGATGATCTCGTGTCACATGGCTGGCATTTAACCGGGGGTCTACATTGTTAGGCTCAGCACAGTCCTAGAATAAGGTCAGGTGTCCAGAGGCAGATAGGGAAGTACTGGTGTTAGCTGAAACCTCCAGATATCTCTATGGACACCAAGGAGAGTTAGTCACCTCCAGATGTGGTTCACAACTGGGAGAGTTATCAAGCACAGGGATGTCAGAGCCAACCCACAGATCTGCCACCTAGGAAGGTACCACAGAGCTGTCACTTGGCATTTCTGTGAGACTTGGATGCAGAACCTGACCACATTTCTGAGCATAGACCTGTAGCTCTTCCTCTGCCTAGTCAGTCATTAAAGGATGTGGCCTTCAATTGCAAAAGTTAGGGAGTTAGCTATCCCCAGCCTGTGGGAGCAGAAGCAGACAGCTTCTACGTTCCAAGGATATCCAGATAACCGGCAAGGACTTTGCCTGTAGGAGCTAAGCCATGTACATGAAACCAAAAAGAAAAAAAGCCAAGACTTGCACCACACTGTCTAGGACTTATAAGTCACTAGGAGGACATCCTATGTTGTGCCCCACCACCCCACACCACCCAGCCCACTCTGCCCCTGTTTATATACTAAACAGGACATCCTGTGGTTTGGAATATTTCTTTGGCTAGGTTGAGTCAGACATCAGCTATGCTCCCTCCCAGGTTCTTGTGCTCCTGCACCCTAGCAAAACTTGGGAACCTGAAAAGTCCTTGATTTCCTAGCAACAACTAAAAACATCAGTATATTATCAACATTTTTCTCATACTGAATCCAAAATGTTGCACTATTCTAGCTACTAAGAAGGAAAATTAGTTCTATTCCAGACAAAACCAGGACAGGTTTTTAAGTATTTTGCTGATTCTGAACTGTACCATAGACAGGAATCATTTTGGTCCACTACTGCTGCCAGTGGCAGCACTACTGGTCTACAGAAGACATGAATTTCTGAAATTCTTCAGAAACAGCTTTATTTCTCCCAGATGAAATGTGTTCCAGACAAAATCTAACATTCAGTGAAACTCAATTTCCTTTTCCCTCCATGCAGAATATACAGTAGCATCAAAGAGACCCATTCATGCTCATGGAGGAAAAAAAAAAATAAAAAATCTGTATTTTAGAGAACTAGGTGGAGAAAAGCCAGCTTTTATATAAATGCAACATCTGTGGCTCGGTCTCACAGCTGCAGAGTGTGCATATGCTGAGGACATTTGACCAGACATGTACAAAGCTAAAAGCATGGACAGCAAGCCTGTATAGTATTTTATTAGAAGTTTCTGGCTCAGCACAAAATGTTCAGATAAAGAGAAGACATCCCAAAGTGCATTTCATGTATAAAAAGAGCCACATAGGTAGGCTGTCAAGGTAAGTTTTATTCCACCACCTCAGACGTATGATATGGTCTTTATGCTAGATTTGGAATAGAAGGAATTTGATGTGCGATGAGAAGTTTAAGTAGTCCTAAGAATAGTGGAAGGAATTATTGGTCAATTTGCTTCACCATCTTTTACAACACATTTCCTAAACGTCCCGCACCAATGCTCCTATGAAACACCATGAAAAGTTGGCTGACATTTTCCACAGTGCTTTACAAATGTGGCAGAACAAGAACAGAACAAAAGAGATGTGCAACTATAACCTACTGTATTTCAAGACACTTTAACACAGGTAACTGCATACCATAACCTGCTGAATCCTAAGTAAATCCCTTTTCTGATCCTCTGAGGATTACTGAAAATCCAAATAAACCATCTGTCTATTACACGTTCATTTGCCTAGCAAGTATTTTGGATGTCCTCCCATTAATATGTCATTTGAAAGAATATTTATTTCAGTGGGAGATGAAGCATCACCACACAGGTCATGCCTAAATCAACAGAACAGCTTGTCTCTCTCATAGCCAATCTACATATAATTGATTTTCGTATCCATATTCAGTGAAAAAAACTGCTTCTTTGAGAGATTCGAGTCCCACATTTCACAGCTCTCTACTCACAACTTTGGGTAAGGTCTGTTTTCCACTGCTAAGGCATCAGTGAAAAATCATATATTGAAGCATTTCCAGATAATGACCTACCTATTACAGATGGAAAGAAAGTTATAAAACAAAGTTAGAAAAATAATAACCAAATTCATTAAAACCTCCTTTCAAAGCGTGACATCGACTGTCACCCACACCACACCATGTTGAGTGCTAATGAGAGGTGTTAAGCTGCTGCCATTTACTCTTCTTCTTCTGCACATTCTTGGGCTTGGTAACAAAGAAATTCCCACATAAACTGAATATATGAGCAGACATTTAACAATATCACCAGTATAAGGTTATTTCCATAATAGCGAACTGCCATATGATACCAGCCTAGGCCACTGAGCTAGAGCTGAATTACACATCATCAGTGTGTAAGTTGGAGTCCAGTCTCAGTATAATCATAGCACATAGCTACTTCATTGCTAACAAGGCATCACACCACTTTGGCACAACCTCAAAACTGTGAAGTTTCTGAAATAAAATAGGTAGAAATTTGTGGGGTTTGGATTTTCCAAGCTCATCCACAGAAAACGTTGCAAATACATATGCAGAACCTTGGAAACAGCCCTGTTGTGAAATATTCCCTCCAAGAGAGGAAAGTTGCATAGCCATGATACTGCATCACCCTTTGGAAGAAGGGGCTCCTGGATAATGTGAACTGTGTGGAGGAATCCCCAGAGCACATTTGACTCACCATTCTGATAAACCCGCACTGCTCCAACTGCTATTTATAACAGTGGAAATCCTTTGTGTTATTTCAGCAACAATGGGATTATGTGAAAAATGCTTTTCTTCCAAAGACCAAATGTTCTTGAACAGTTTTGTTGCTGTTCAGTTTGTATTCTTATTATAAGCACTTCAGCAAAAGAAGTGCATAGATGAGTCTGGGGGGTAACACAGGAGGCAGGCATAAATGTCAGAATTCTTGAGCCATAGGAGATGAAAATCACGGTAATGTAATTTTAGCTGCAAATGAACAAAACAGAAAGAAACTAAAAGTGTCTACTTGAATTTATCCTCTTATCCAACATTATGGTAACGCAGTGACAGTCAGTATAGGTTATTTTTATTTTAATTCTAGGGAGATAATTATTATTTTACTTAAGTAATCCATGAGTCATTTGAAAGAAGCAGTGGCAGAAGGAAGCAAACTTTATGCTGTAAAATGCATTGTTATCAATGAATATATAATTAGTTCTTCAAGCCCACAGACAGTATAAATAAAAGCAAAGTTCCAGAAACACACAAAAAATTATTTTTGTTTGTGGCAAATAATGAATTGCCAAGTCAAATACCATAGAAAATATTAGGGATATACTTTTTCAACAAAAGATGTTGAAGAGGGAAGAGGAAATGGGAGAAAAAAGAACTGCTATGAAATGTAAGATGGGTCTTCTCATGGGTACCATTAATGGACCAGCAAGAAGAACACTGAAATATATTGCTCACTTTAATATCCATTCCTCTTGCCCTCTCTTCTTCCTTTATTCTTCTAGACACATTCATCAATGAGAAACAGGTTCATGTTACAATCATTTACCTATTCACCAAACTAAATACATTAAATAAAAATAAAATAAAATTATATTCTGGAAGAGGATGAAGTAACTGCACTCAAGCTTTAATTTATCTTTTGAACAGCATTCAGGTTGAGAATAAAATGTAAAAAAATCTATTTTAGAAGTCCTTTTTCCCTTCAAAAACAGCTGTGAAGCACTGGCTAAAACATATATCTTGAGGAAAGAGTTCTCTAGGGACCATTTCTAAAGACATTCAATCTTGGAGGTTAAAGCCACCATCTTGCTATTTCCTAGTAATATGCATTTAAGAACCTGGCAGATCCCAGCTTCTTAGACATTCTCATGTTGAATGATCACCAGGCAGACAGTGGGGGAAGATTCATCAGAGTTCACAACACGGCTCTGTAGAAGGCTGACTCACACCCAGCAGGGCACATACACAAGTGCACTGTGACATCTGGGCTAGTACATCCAGACCTGAGTCCTGGGTTATATATCCTGGACAGGAACTGAGCATCTGAAAATCCTGGGGATTTGCCAGCCTACTCAGTTCTCTAATACCTTTTCTAATGTCATTTAAATATTTAATAAAAAAAATAAAAATCAAAAGACTAAAAATAGTAAGACTCTGTAACCAAAATACAGCTTCAGGATTTAAAAAAATCAGGTTATAAAAATAATAGGTTTGAGTTAAAAATAAATTAAATGTAGATTAAAATGTATTTAGATTAAAATTAAATGTATCTCTCTCCCTTGCCCCGTCTCCCTTTCTCTCTTTCCCTCTGCACTGTCCTTCCAAATACATACAAATACCCTAGTTCTTTAGCCTGCAGGTTCATTTTTCTCAAAATTCTGTCACTAGATATATTTCCCTTTTTTCTTTTTGAAAATAAACATCAGAAGACTCACTGTTAGTAGCACCTTAATATTAAAATAATTTAATATATTTCATAACAGTAAAGAAAGCCTAAGAGTTGGCAGCTTTACAGGAAAGGAATTTTAAAACCACATTTTTTCATTCTATCTTTTGAAGATACTCATGCATTTCCCTCTTCCTGACTCTAGTCCCTTTTACCCTGCTCAGAAGATTCTCTAAGCTGCCGGCTGACCCGGCCATGTCAGGAGCACACACTGTACTGCACACTTTGTTGTTGCTTTCTCTTCCCTGCATCAAGGAAATAGTTGTTCTTCTTTGATCCTTCTCTCAGCTGCATGACTTTTAGTTCCATCTGTCCTGTCTGCTGTTCATAAAATAACACTTTTTTCCCAGTTCCTGTCAAAGAACCTTATTTTGATATTTCCCTCTTTATGCTGAATACCCAGGCATACATTTTTCATAACTGCAGGGTGTGTTTGGTTCTCCAGGTTGTAATTGAGGGCCCAGCTTGAGGCCGAAGGGTGAAAACTTACGTTGTTGAGGGCAATTTATCTGCATGAGTCCCATTAATGTGAATGGAAGGTAGGTGGCTAAATCCCAATATAGCTCACAAAAATTATATAACTGACTTTCCATTCCTCAAAAATAATACATTGGATGTATTATTAATTGTATAGCTCAATTTACAGGGACTGAAATAAGGAGTTGTTTAATTTTGCAGACTGCTTTATGTGAATTTAAAATTAAAAGGGCAATTTGCTCAAGATTAAATAAAAACACAACATCAAATCATCAACAATACATCAAAAAATAAATGCACCTAGACAGCTTTAATATTCCTTTATACTTAGAAGTAAGAACTTCAGTTTTTGCACTGTTCAGGTTATTGGAATATTGACAAATTCTTCTGGCAGTGGTAGGAACAGGTATGCTGAAGATTACCAAGGACAAAAATATCCAAGAACATTTTTTTTTTTTTGCTTTTCATTTAGAGTGGCCAGTAAGGGATGCTTCAAAAAAAAAAAAAAATAGCCTTGCACTTCTGAGGTAGTTGGTTTTTATTGTCATTAATTATTGACTTCTCTATTTGTCATTTACTCATTACCCTACCTCTCACTTTTGCCTTTACTTCTATCTCTTTATTTTACCTGCTCAATTTATCCTTAACTTACATCAGGTTATTCTCGTCTATTTTGCATTCCAAGAATCACATCCCTATTCTAGTTCATTAAGCTGTATCATTCTTTCTTAATCCAACTGTTACATGGAGACACATTACCAGAAGGTACAACCAGGGGATGCAACAGGTTGTAAAATTACTTTTCTGTCACAGCAAATAGGACAATGAAGCCAAACCCACTTGAAATAGAAAGAAGAAACCACAGAGAAGAGCAGAATGAATAAGTAATTAATGAGTACCAATACATTGGTTTGTTTCACCACGCAAGTGGTAAGATTTCAAGTGTCATGACTAGCTACAGAATATATTTGTGTATCCAAATACTTAATAATTATCTTCTATTAAAATAATAAGGAATATGCTACCTGGTCTATATATTTGGCTGAAACAAATAGCTTTTGCCATTCCTGTGTGGTGTACAGCTTCAGTTGACTGTACCATCACATGAACTCTTCATAACATATTTTCTATTTTAATTTTTTATGATGCTAAGTAAAACCACTGAGTTACTCATTGCAAGTGATGACCAGCACTCCATCTGCAATGTAAGTGTATGGGATAGCTATGAAAAATAGCTTTTTCACAGCTTCATGAGCAATCTAAGAAGCAACTGAACAACTGGAGACACACACTAACAGAAGGCATGGGCAACAGCCAGGACAGCATCTCCAGGCACTCCATATGTGGACTCTCTGTTGCCTACAGCAAATAAACTTTTGAAGCCAGCAGTGGTAGGAAAGCTGACAGAACGAATTAAAAAGTGGCAGCAGGGAGCCAAATACTGCTGTAACAGAGGTACTAGGGAACTCCCTCAACTCTGGGTAGAAGGAGCAGTAAGAGGGTTGCCAGTGATAGAGAAAAGCAGCAGAAGACAGGTATGGGTATACAAAAGGTAATTTCAAGGTCAGACAAGACAGAAGTACAGGACAACTGTAATTACTACAACTGCCATTTCCAGGTAGCCATGGAGGAACAGCTTCCCTTGAGGGATGATGGAAATAGAAATTCCTGCATGGAAATAGGTCTGGAACAGAGGACAGCCATGAACGTGTAGGGATGATTTACTGGAAATGTTCAGGAGCTGTCAAAGGGCTGCCAGAAAATACATCACAAGAGAAATCTCCGGAGAGTGAATGACAAGCGGAAAGAGACTCCAACTGGACAAAATTCAAGCACGCTAAATTTGCCTAGAAATTCCTGAAATCCCATAGTAAGGTCATATTACTCATTTTCCAATAAAGGAATACAAATGTTCTGAGCATGCTCCAGATTTGTATTAAAAACTGACAGAAGAGGTGCCAACACATGACAGCCACGAATCTTTATAAAAAATTCCAGCAGCATACAACCGGTAAAATGCCTTGTTGTGCACTGGGAATGGCTTCCTGCATGTAGTTTTTCTATACATCATTCTTAACACTGCTGTCTATTTTCTCATGTCTTATTATTTACTCTGTGAAGTGCAAATTTCTTCTTCTGTTCTGAAAGTCTTGTCACATGTATACAGACACCGTAAGATAAAGTGATAGCTTTCTACACAGTTCTATTATAAGAACTTGAACATCAGCCCAAATTACCTGTCATCAGCTGTTCAAGTCTTCTTTCCATTACTGACAAAACAAATGAACAGCTGCTTTCTCCACAATCCCGTGTGTTGAAAAAAACCCCAAAAAACGCATGCTAATAAAAAAGGCTGTAAACAGCAAGCAAAAAAATATATATAAAAGATCTAGACACAATACCAAGTGGGTTAAGGGTGCCCATAGGCCCGGCTACCTAAACAGAAGAGTCTCCTCTTGTAAGATGTTGTTTTATAAAATGGTCTCATTTATAAAAGTATTTCAGCAGCAGCTGCTGTATAAAGTTGTAAAGAAATAACTTAATTCTTTTGTGAATATAAGTCTATGGTAAATTTTTTTCTAAGTACTGGAAAAAAGGGAAAAGTTCACAGTTACCATGAAAATAATTTAAACATTAAATACTAGGGCATGATTTTCTATTTATTTAGGACTGTTTCTAAATTTTTCAAAGTTCATTAGTTTTGCAAAATGTCATTGTATCGTTTCTTTTCTGAGTGTAATGTCATGAAGGAAAAGGAAAATGTGCTTTTCACTTAATTTTCAGACATTTGTTCTGTTAGAAAACTTAAAATAACCTTCCCTTTCTGGTCTTCTATTTCCAAACCTTCTAATTATTTCTTTTTTTTTTTTTTTTTTTTCTGAAAGAAGGAAGGCTACAAAGAGAGAAAAAAAAAAAAAGGAAGAGAAAGTGGCATGAAAACAAAAAAGTATATATTTTTTTTTCCAAAACATAGAGAAATTAAACTGCAAAGAAAACATCTTAATCAAGTGGATGGCAGTGGGAGTGAAAATTTTATGTAATTATTTTTCACTTCCTTCTTTATTATCTCCCCCATTTTTCACCTTCCTTTTTCCCTTACTTAATAATTTCTCCCAGGCCTCTTTGGAACTTGAAGCAACACTGATAAATGTACAATGCTTCTTTTCTACCCTATGAAAACAGGTTTTGAAATTCATAGGTTTTAAAGCCAGAATGAATAATCGTGAGTATTCAGTCTGTTGCTTGGTGCATCCCAGGCCACAAAATCTCACCAGGAATTTAACCAAGCTCATCTCTTCGTTTTGCATGGTAGCACATCATTTAGATATGCACTCAAGGCAATGAGAATCCTCTATATCCTGAGATAAGCTTTTACAGTCACTAGCTGTGACAGTCACACAGCCTCCTCCATATAGCTACCTCCATTGTAAATAATGTGCACTTTAATTTCTGCACTTACTTTGTGCTAGTTTAAGCTTTCAGCTGTTGTTATGTGTGTGTGTGTGTCTTTTTTTGTTTATTTTTTGGTTTTTCTGGAAGATTAAAGACCTTCCTACTATCAAATACTTCTTCAGATGTAATCTTAGATTGCAACCTCTAAACCTTTCTGGACAAACAAAATTGATTGTACCTCTTCTTCAGTTCCATACTACAAAGCACCTTTTCCAAACTCTGAAATTCTTCATTAGGTCTTTTACAAAGTCTTTCCAGATTGGCAGTATTCTTTTTTATACTGCATTGGGATGAGATCATCCAATTTCAATTTCACTATGTTTCCCCATTGTTGATGAAGGCAAATTCAGCACTTTACAGTGATTGTTCGCCTCACCCTAAGGAGGGAATTTCAGCCAAGTCAGCTGAAGTGCACAAGAAGGTGCCTATTTTCTCTGCTGTCTTTAAAAGAAATCTAGTTCTAATCAGGTACCTTAATTTTTGGATGCCTTTAGTCAGACAGATGTATTCCACCCAGTGCGGGCACCAGAGGACAATCCAGCTCTCTGGATATAGAGGTTCTATGAGTTTTCAAACACCTCAGGCATCACACATGGCTGCTAGTTGACACGGCGCCCATGGATGCCATGTCATATATGCCAGCTGCACACAATGTCTCTGAAACTGTAAACTGTATAGGTATGTTCCATCAGGACAATTTCTTTATGAAAATTTTGTACAATATCATCAAGACACGGGACCATTTGAGAAAAAAAAAAAAATATTTTCCATAACATTTTATTGACTGTCATCAATTATAATTTAAAGCTTAGTTCAATTTATTCAAGAAAGTATTCAAGAAAGTAATTTAAATAAGGTTTGGGGTACATAGCAAATTGTTTTCAATGAATTCACTGTTTGTTAATGTTGGACCATGATTATTTTTGTCAGGCTTCTGGAAGTTCCTCAGAATATTTTTAGATTTACTAAAAACATTGATTAATTTAGGCAGCTTTACAGACAAGTAATCTTCTTGACTGTGAATTATCTAATTCTGTAGATTTAAAAATATTTAGTGTTGTTGTTTAGCACTCTTCCCCAGAAGTGAGACAAAATATTTCATTCTTCTTTTTGAAAACAGATGCATTTACTTAATTCAGCATTTTCTCTACCAAGATTAACAATTTTACCATCCATAGTTCTATAATGCTGTAAGCATTTTGTTTCTGCTTAAAGAACTTCTTGTTATCTTTGTCCTATTACCCATAGATTTTTAACTGATCCCTTTAGTTTTCTTTATCAGTTCTCTCCATTATCTAATACTGATTTTATTCACTGCTATCAGGTTCCATATTTTTCCATTATTTTTTATCACGGTCTTCACCTCCCTCTTAGCCAGGATTGCTTTTTAACTGAAGCAAATACCTTTTGTCAGTGCAAAACTCCATTTCTTCAGGTATCCAACACAACTTTTTTAAACTACCCTCTTCTATCAGCCATACTTTTTTCTTAATAATTTTCCACTCAGATTTGCTGCTAGTAGTTTTTCTTTTGATGTGTCCTTTTCATAATTAAGGAATGAGGAAACTGGAACTAATGGGTGCATATAAAGTCAATTAATTTGTTTTGTTCCAAACATCCCCTGAATCCCTTCAGATGCCAGATGACACAAACTCTGAGAAATTATAAACCTATGAATAGATTTTAAAAATATTGAAAGCACATCCATGTGAATGTCTGCTGTTCTTGCTTGAGCCACAGAAACTCATGTAGAAATGGAGGATATTTTAATTCAGTAAAAACAGAAGCTGTAGGGCCTAAACCTTAAGCCATGTTGCAATCAAGCAGTAGTGTGCATTGCTACTATTACATCATAGAATCACTATCTCTAAAGGATGACAATGATGAAGGAAGTATAAACATATAAAATTACTTCACTGTGTTTCAAAATACCTCAATTAACTCTTCTTGCTTGTTTAAATTTAGTCTATCTCTGTCAATAACTGCTTAATTCCCCAGTACACATAAGATTTTCAGGAACCATCAAATAAGGTAGAAGAAAACTAATATATGAATAATTGTTTCATATCCACATTTGGAAATTCAATTTATTTTTTTTGTTTGGTTGGTTGGTTTGATTCTCTACTAAGGTGTTTTTTCCAGAAGTATAGCTGGAAAAAGTTTGTGAGGAGGTAATCAGGTTCACTTCTTTGGTTGCTTTTTATTTTCAAAATTTAAGCAAGTGTCAGTTAGGCTATAGCCTTACCCTGAAAGGGACCACAGTGCAATTTATGCTTGTTATGTTAAAATAGTGGTGGTGGTGATTAGGAAGACTTGTTACATACAGCATATAGAACAGCCTCCTCCTTGGGAACTATATATCAGTTAATGAACCCATGACAGAAGAAATGACAGTGTCTCTGAAGTTCATCAATAAAACATTCATGTCCTTAATTCAAATTTTACATAAGGCACTTTAAAAAATATAAAAAGTCTTTTGACCATGTTATTTAATGGCATGAGCTGGCAAGAAGTATAAGTTGTTATTTCCAGTTTTTATAACTATGGGCACAGCATTGAGAAGATGCAGAGGAAATTACACAGCTTCCACAAAAACAGTTGAAGCAGTAATTGGTAGATTTTGCTTCTTTGGATCTTTCCACAGTGACAAGATCTCCACTTGGCTACAAGCAGGAGAAAGTCATTGTGGATTAGAATAATATGATTTTACATTGTCTCAATGGAACAACTGTTATAGCAACATATATCACAAACTTTGCAATCTAAATCTAAAAGCTTCCAAATACACTGGTTTTGACACTTCAGTGAGAAATGAGAAATGGATCTACAGAATAGAATTTAAAAGTAACATTATGAACATTAATATTCTGATTAATTAAGAATTAGCAATATTTATCATTCCCTTTGTGTGTTTATATGTATTTCTGCTACCATGGCATTATTAGCAGCTTCCTCGTGGATTACAGCCCCACTACATTAATGAAATGACAGAATAGAAGACAATTCCAAGGTATTAAGAAGAGTTCAGCACCAGTGCCCTTTAGGCCAGATAAGTAAAGGGACTACAGTAAAGGTAACGAAGCCATGGAAACCTATTGAAAGCAGGTCCATAAATGTCACAGAGCAGGGATCTTTTCAAAATAGTGTCACAATTGTACACAGTGAACCCTATAGTTGACTTGTTTTGAAAATGTGGTCCCTGTATTGATAATCAATATTTCCATTGTGACACAGCAGACACATAAATGAATGCTTTCAGTTAAGATTGGATTAAAGGAGGCTGCGGTAGTGAGTGGGCTGTGTGGCAAATGCCACTTCTTTTCTAATGGAGCCACTTGCTTTTGAAAGAGTCAAAGATCTCCCTGGTGGACATAACATGGGGTGCACTAGAAGGATATGGTTAAAAGAAAGGAGGCTAGAGGAGTTCAAGACACTGTTTATTACTTTTGAACATTTCTGAATAAAGGGAGTGTTAGCTTTTTGGAGAGGAGAATGCAGTGGACTCATTGTTGGCTGTACTGTTTTGTAACAGTGTCTCTCCCCTTAATCTTACTCTTTTCTCTTTAATCTGTATGTTTTATAAGATTTATCTTTTCTTTGACCCTACCTTTTGAGTTAATCCCTAGTGTCCTGCTCCTCTATGCCTGTCTAGGCCTATTCAGTTTTAAAAAGACACTCATTGTTTCCAGTAGCACCACAGGGATCAGGACTGTGCAGCATCCATGGTCTAAGGTCTTTCCTTGCCTCTTCAAAAACCCCACATTCTGTATCCACAACTGCCAGCACTAACAGATGTTGAGTCTCCTGTGCTTCCTAAAAAATGAGATGAGAAACATAGGGAGAGAAAAAGAAAGAGAAGGGGGGGTGGGAAGGAAGAGAAGGAAGAGAAGGAAGAGAAGGAAGAGAAGAAGAGAAGGGAGGAAGGGAGGAAGGGAGGGAGGAAGGGAGGAAGGGAGGGAGAAAGGGAGGAAGGGAGGAAGGGAGGAAGGGAGGAAGGGAGGAAGGGAGGAAGGAAGGAAGGAAGGAAGGAAGGAAGGA
>JAAGNO010031011.1:17909-37851 GCA_033439905.1 Ceryle rudis
CTAAAAAAAAAAAAAAAAAACCAACAAAAAAAAAAAAAAAAAAAAAAAAAAAACCAAAAACCAAAACGAGAAACAAAACAACCCCAAACAAACAAATGACAAAAAAACCCCCCCAGTCTTACAGAGTCATTGAATACATTCTAGCAGAAAATTAGTCTGAAAGACAAATAACATTGTAGCAAGTTCTTGAAACAATGGACTAGCGGTGTGTATGAAGAGCAAGATGAACAATAAGCTTCTGTTCTCCATTTCCTGAAAATGACATTTCATATTTACTTCCCAATACATTTTTAACTCCTGAACAGAGGGAGTTAGTTTTACTAGCAAAATAGTGCTCTTAGCAGGCATATAATTTCTCTTCATCCAGTTTCGCAGTGATAGCTTCAGTGGTTGTAGGAGCTTTTCACACCATCAGGAGAGAAGTTATATGGTTTGCTGCCAGTTAAATTAAATTGGTGTAAGTATTGGAATTAGTTTCAACAGATGACTAAGAGGATCTAAATATTTAGATAATATGCTAATATTTAAATAATATGCTATTCCAACAGTTGGCTTTTAATAGTTGGGGGTTTCAAAACACGTGTTATTTCATTTCAGGATTCAGTCTGATGTTTTAATGTATTTGTTTAGTGCTCAGTTAGGTGTATTGTAATTTTTAAAGGATTCTATTATTATATAATACTGTTATTAAATAGGTAAAAGTTATAACTATTTCAGTGGCTGACAAAACATTGGGTTTGAGTCCTTAGATATCAAGCAAAATCTGCAACAATGAAATTCAATCAAATTTTGCCAAAGGTGACTGACAGAAAATCTGGTACTAGCCATCTTTACAGCTTCTATTTAGAAAACAGATTACTTTTCCAGAGATGTATTGTCTTGAAAAGCATCTTATGTTATTTTGGTTTTAGTATATTAGATCTCGAAGAAACATAAATAATTTCACAAATTCACAGATGCTGACTCTATATCAAAGTCTTTTACATCTTCAGAAGCATCTAACCATAGAAAAAGTCAGTGACACTTTGTAGCCTTTGTAAAAGTTCTCAGATATATCAAGATACCTGAAAATCAAATTTTAAGTTGTATGGTAAACTCAACTTGCTATGACGACAGAGCTGTTTACTTACAAAATGTCTTTCACAAAAGATCTGGCTAGGGGTTTCAGTCAGAGAGAGAGAGAGATACTATTTTTTCTATCACCAGATAAAATTAAGAGGATCAGACTTAACAAATTCCAAAGGAAAAATGGGAACTGAATATAGCTAAAGGCAGTGTCTTTTAAAGAGAACACAGATCTGCTGTTCTGTCAAACAGCAGAGGCAACTCTCTTCATTGAACATCTGCCATTTTGCACATTTATCAGATAGGGTTAATGAAGTGAGAACACGATTCTTCATACTTCGTGTCTTTATCTGTGTCTTTTAAATATGTGAGTTTTCAGTAAAACACTTCTGTAACAAACTCAGAAAACTTCTTGCATACTCTGCTGGATCAGAGATTGGAAAACCCAAAACAAAAAACAACAACAAAAAAACCAAACCAAATCCCAAGCTTCCTCCTTTCGGTCTTCCTTCCCAGTTTTCAGGTTCTTTCTAATGAGTTATATAGGGTTGAAACACTCATATCAAACCTGGAGAGAAAATTTTAATAGCTTTATTATTACCTCATGATACGAGTGAGGTGGGACATCCACCAGTAATTGTTTGAAGGAAATGATGGAGAAATCTCTTGAGGCAGCATGTAGCATTCTGTTGTTTTATTAATGTTGTGAGCTATTTTGGGATATACTGGGATACTGGAGAACAAACTTCACTGTCCTTTGGAAGTTTTGTAACAATGAGATTTCTCTAACCAGAGCTTCAGTATGGGAATCATGAAGCCACAAAGCAGTGATGAATGTCATCTGTGTCACTTCTGTACTATTCATGCAGGTTGCAATTCATTGTCCCTCAGGGATGTAGGTAATTTCCTACTTGAAATGTCTTGACCAAAGATTCTATTGCCATGTGTGCAGGTTAGATACCTATGTAAGAGCAAGACTGTTTTGTAGCCACTCTGGAATATTTTTTAAAGTATTTTACATAATCACCATGGGTAGCTCATTGAGGTAATTTAATTTTTTCAGGGTTAGGAAAAGGTGTCAGATGTAACTATGGCATCAACATGGCTGTCTACATATTCTTTCTTGTAGTGTTGAATCCTGTACTCTGAAAGCTTGGGTCGATTTATTTTTCAATGGATGATCCACTTCTTTTCAATGCATAGCTCTAATGAAATTGTAGTAGAGACTGAAATTCAGGATTTGGTTTTTATGTGGGGTTTTAATGTTGAAGATTTTTCAGGAGGAGTACTTTATACAATGATCTAGATTCTGAATTATTGTTTGATACATATTCAACTAAAGGAAACTGCACATGTATTTGTAGTCATTGTTATATTTACTGTCATTCTAATATGACAATTCTTAAGCTACTGCCACTACACAAGGCTGAAGCATCCACGATGATCAGGTATCAGGAGGTATCAGGATGTATTTAGAAGTAACTTGGCTAGAATGCCAAGTGCTTTTAATGATAGGGGACAAGGGCAAGAGCTGTTAATAGAGAAGAAAGGTGTCTGTGGCGCTTTCCAACCTAAAAAATTCCTACCTGTTAATTCTCAGTCAAGTCTTGATTATTGTACTTAATGGAAGTTACCTTGACTTTTAATCTGTGCATTGATTTGCCCTAGTGAGAATTTAAGAAGCTTTTGTGGTTAACAAGGCTCTGGAAATTTTGAGTTAAAAGAAAGGCCCTGCTGTCATTCTATTTATTTATTCTTTTCTGAGTGTATATATAAAAACAAATCTCTCACTGGTGGGAAATTTATAACAGGTTTCCTATGTTAACACATAATGATTGAGCCTAATATATTAAGTAGGAAAAGAAGTATAAACTGACAATAAATAACTTTTTTTGGTAGTTTTGTGGTAAATATAAATATCTTGTGTTATCTGTGAATGAAATAGAGCAGAAATGTTTTAAGTGTTGACTGTTTCTATCAAAAAAATGAACTTCAAATCAATTCTCAAGAAACAGACTGTTCAGATATTTTCTGATTAACTTGTGACTGTTGTAATCCTTTCATTCCTGAGTTTAGGTGAAGCCTTGTTACAGCTCATCTGATGATGCCAAACCTAAAACACTAACTTGTAGTTGAGCTTTAAAAATTAAACTGTTGTCACTGGAGTTATTATTTTCCTATCTGTTTTTATTCTTTGGCTTTATAGGCATATGATACATTAGTCTGAAGACAGCCATCCATGGCAGTAGATTAATACAAGTGTCTATGCATTTTTTTGTTTATTTTAGATTATGCAGAAACAACCACAAGTAATGGTTTATAGATCTGTGTGTAAAAAGATATTTTATCCTTACTAGGAGAGCGGTCACACTTCCTTATAGCTCCATTGCTTTTCAGCAGTGGGAGGTACTGAAAGCATGCCCGAGACATTGTGGGGGGGAAGGTTTATTCTTATTTGTAAGATTCTTCAGTATTGTATGTGTCTAAGATATTTGCAAGACATAAAGTCCAGGACAAAGCATGTGGTTGATAGCTTCCCTCCTGTCTGTCTGTGGATTTTTATTTTGTTTTTTGTAATCTAGGAAATACTTCAGAGATTGAAATTGTCAGCTCTATGAATGAACTCCAAGAGACTTCTGCAAACGCACAGCGCATGCATTGTGCTTGCATTCTCTGATGTTAAGTGCGTTTAATTGTTATCCATCATAGTTCAATTCAAATTCAAGAAACAACATTATTTGGAAAAAAATTAAAATGAAAAAAATATTATTTATACTCCTTGTTTCTTCCTGGGCCAGGTAGCATGCAATTCATTTAGACACACTGTCATGTTACTAGAAGGTATTGCACTAATATTAAAATGTCTGAATAGAAACATGTATAGAATAATGCAAAGGAAAAAAAAAAGTCCTAAGTTGTATAGTGTTCAGCTACGTATCTCAAAATGAGACTCCTCAAAAGGAGGTTTCTTCTTCATCCTTTCCATGTGAAGCTTCAGTGACTGAACAGTGTTCAGTCAGGTTAGGTTTAGGAAAGGTCAGAAAAGTTAGGTCTAGAAAAGTTGAGATTTCCTTTACGTGAATTCACGCAGTGAAGCGTGTATGCAGCTCTTTTTCCCGTCAACATGTTTGAACAATTTTCCGTAGCACTCATACATCAAGATTTTTTTTTTTTCTGGCTTATCAGAACTCTATCCTCTAGTGCCTGGTCATGGAGATTTTGTGACGTTTAATAAATGGTATAAATACTATTAAGTAAATTGTTATTCACATGAAAAATGCTGCAAAGAGTGTAAGAAGAAACATTTTTAGAAAAAAATGGATTAAGCACTGATGGTAAATCATTTAATGGTAAATGCCTTTTGAGAAACTTCAGAAAAGACGTGCAGTACTGCAAAGCATTGTGTATTGTATTACTTAAGTAGTAAGTTGATACTGCTAATAATGATTTTAACACATTTTCATATTTGCATAGTGTTAGTATTTAGCATAGAGATATTTGTTGGTTTAGCTTGTAGCCATCAGATGATAACATTATGGATAGTAAAGTAGTGACATAGCATCTGACACTAGTGGTCAGACACATACAGGTGGTGTGTTTATTTCCAAACTATATTGCATGTTCCACCTGACCATCACAACTATCAAGCTGGCTCTAATTCACACATTGGCTGAAATTTAAGCTACTGGAGTCCTTAAATATTTTTTTTTTCATGGATCTCAAGTTAAATATCAACTGACCTTTTCCACTTCTGTCAGCTAGTTTTGCAGCAAAATAATAGTCCTTAACTAGCTATTTGGAATGAAGCAGCAATAATGATTGCTTAACGGGTTGGTATTTAGAGTCTGAGGGGTTGTCTTTTTTGTTGTAGCTGCTTTTAACTACAATAATGGTGAAAATAGTTGGGATCAAATGAAAGGGATGCTTTTGAGCTAATCCTGAAAGAATTTGTGCTATATTTTCACACTCGGCAGCTTTTTCATTATTGTTTTAAGTGCTAATTTGTAATAGCTAATGATTTTTACATGAGTCAGGAACAAATATGCTGTTTGGTTTTAACAATGAGCATTGCTTTACTATTTTAATGGTTTACTGAATATCCTGTGTTTCTGGTATCCTGCTTCATGTGTCAGTATAGCTTTCAAATAGTTAATGCTCACAAATCAGAAATTAAGGTGACCCATGTTGTTCTAACATGTTTTAAAATGACTGTGCTTAAGTAGACTTGGTTGGGAATTGAATAGCTATTGAAACATTGAAACTTTACTACAGCAGCATGTTTTAGGTTTTGAGTAGAGAGCAACTTTTAAGTCTTACAACTTTTCCTTGAACAACAGTAACAAGTTTTTGAGTGGCAGTACCTAATGGTGTGGACATTGTATACAAAGTAAGTTCTGGTAAAGCAAAGTAACTTGTCTCTGTCAAATTTACTAAGTTACGCAGAAGTACATCGTAGAAGCTTCTTGCTGTATCAGAAGGCGAAAAAAGTTAAATAACAATGGTGGTTTTCCACTGGCTTAGTTTACCTGTGTTGCCTGAAACTTCAGAGTAATTAGCTTTTATGTACTCATCAAGATGTTTTTGTGTCTTTTCCTATAGTCATTAATTTGTAATGATACTTTGCATTTTCCAGCATTTTTACATTATGGGAGGGTGACCTGTCTGATAGGGGATGTGGCAGAAGAGGGCAGGCCACTGAGTGGCCCTGGTTTTTCACATGAAAAATTATTCATGGTGGTTCATTTCCTGAGCTACAGGTAATAGTCTTCAAGGCCCCAGATTTCCTCTTAACAGTATTTTTCTTTGTAATCCACAGTGGTTGTTCCCTGCTCTTTCTGTTTCTTTAAATAAAAATTTGGACAATGAACAAAGTTGGGGGTTTTTTTGCTGTGGATTTCCTGATTTTTTTCTTTTCTTTTTTTTTTTTCTTTCCTTTTTTTTTTTTTTTTAGCTTGGGTTGAGAGGCTGGTTATTCTGTGTTGCATTTTCATTTTGATTGTAGGCAAACCCATTGCTGCCGAAAATAGATCAAATGTTCTTAGAACAAAAACATCAGCTGGGAGCTCAGATTCTTTTTCTTTTTCTTTTGCAGACTCTCGCACGTGAGTTTGAATCAATTTATTGAGAAAAACCTTCATAAAGGGCTACATAAACAAGATCTACATATACAGAATTTTTTTTTACTTCCTCTGCATTTGAGAAACAGCTAAACTCATCTGTCTGGTAAGTTATATTTTTCTTAAGGATTTGTTTTTCTTCCTGTCCTTATGAATTGCATTCTTGAGTTTCTAATTAGTGTTCAGAGAAAACCAGCTTCTGTTTGCTGGTACTTCTGCTGCATGCTCTGTATGAAGACTGATCTGCAAAGGCATTACTGTGCTGCTTTTATAAACTTCAAAAAAGTACCTATGATTCTGTATGGTGCTTTGGTATACGTGGGGTTTTGATTGTTTATCTAGTAATTTGTTCTCAGGGTGCTGTAATGAAATCATTAAATGTTTTAAAGCAAACCTGGTGGTTGTTCTGTCTTGAAATTATTTACCTGTTTGAATATTCTGAAGTTAATGAATTAACTTCAGGATTTGTATTGTAAAATACAGTCTGTTTCAAGTCAGAGTTTAAAAATAAACTTTCCCTTTCCCAGCAATTCATTAATTTCTCATTGTTTGCTCGTTTCATCTTGTGTAGATAAAATAAGTTCATGTTATTGACGCAGTGCTGTACTTTTCTTGGTGATGTGCCTGTTTCATAGGACAGTAAGCATGCTTGTCAGTAGTCTTTAATTTGATAACATAATTGTGTAAGAGTTCTATTAGAGATTTGTGGCTTACAAGTAATTTTTCTTTGATTATGAAATGTTAACAGAGTACAACCCAAACAAAAGAAAGTTTTGTCCTCTACCTTCTGTTTTTGTTCCTTATTACAACTAAAATGAAGAAAATCTCAGAAGAGCCAATGATTTTTTGCTCAGAGCGGTGTCTTTTCTGAGCAATTGGCTAGCATTAAATGCCAGCCTATATATACCTAGTCCATCTGATTACATATGCTGTGGCTTGCCACAATTACTGTGTACTTACTTACTGCATGCCCCACTTCTACATAGTTCATTTTGCAGGGTTTGCTAGAGCCATGATGTTAGTTTATTTCAAAAATATATTGAAAACCCACATAATTTTTAAAAGTAGTTGTATATTCAATGCAAAGCAGTAGTTACGCATTTATATTCATAGGGACAAAACACATGAGTGCTTTTACGTAAAAGCTGTTTGGGGCCTTTCTAATTCATTTAAGTTTTAGAAGGAGGCTTTCCAGGTTGTTTTCAGACAAAATCTGAAGCGAACATATACATTTCATATAGTTTAACTTTTTGGTAAAAATGCAGAGTTGGGGGGGGGGGAGGAATTTTCTTTAACAATTTTTTAAAACCAAGTCTGGTTCACTTGCAATGTTTGCAGTAATGTTTTATTCTTAATATATTAGAGTCATGGATCTAATTCTGCTTCTTTTTCCTTACATTAGCATATTGATAGTGTAGTCTAGGTATTGACTTGTAACCATGGGAATTTCAGAACCAGGCATACTTTGTTTCAGATGAGACAGTTTCTATTCTTTTTCCTCTCTTAATTAAATTACATTTCTCTTAGTTTAAGATCTTCCCTATTCCTGTGTTGCTGTCACTCATAAAGCTGCTTCCCTGGTCCTGCAGATCAGTCACCCTGTCCTTGTACTTCCTATGTTCTTTTGACCATACTCTAGTGAATACTTATCTTACATTGATGGTTTTCATATAAAAATAATTTGTCGCCTGAAACTTACTTCAGAGGAAGGTGAAGCTCCTGAAGGAACTTAAGTGTTGACATTTTGGAGACCATACTGTAACTACTGTTTGAGCAATGTAGAAATTTGCGATCCCTTAAAGTGCCAGAAGACATAGCTGGAGGAGAAATTACACAAAATTAAGCTGCATAACAGACAAAATATTTACCAAGTATTTTTAATTAAAATGGAATTGAACTGTGTAAAAGCCAAGGATGGTCTATTAATGGTCATTTTTTAACTTGTGTAACTTCGAAGTTACTATATAAGACCAATTTTTTGCTTGGCGCTTAATCTTTGACTGAGTAACAGACCTGACTTACAGGAACTTGTATCTGGCGTGCTAACACAACCCAAACTTTAGCTCAGTGAACTTGGCACTGAATTCAACTAAAGGCAGGAAGTCTCAGGAGAGCGGTGGAATTTTTGTTCAGTAAACGTACTTCTGCATTCACAGGGAATAAATGGTAACATTTTGTGCAGGTTTCTGCTTTTGACAGTGTGTCTTTGTTCACTTCCCAAAAGTTCTGTCAAATACATTGAAAAAGATAAAGAAAAAAAAAACACAACACACACAAAATAAACAAAAAAACAAAACCACACACAAAACAACAACAATGACAACAAACCAAAAAAACCCAACTTTCTTAGTTGGATTCTTCATTTTACTTAATTTTATGGTCCCAGGGAACCCATTAGGTTTGAAATGGCCTAAAACTATTGTTTGTAGTTCTCTGTGTCAATAACAGAAACTCACTCAGAACAATTTAGGTTTCATCAACATGCTCCCTCCTTATTGCCTTTATGAGCTCAAATAAAAGGGTAGGAGAAAAGTGTATCTATAAGCATTTTATGATGGAATTATTTGATCAGAGTGTCTCAGAAAATGTTTCCTTCTTGCCAGTAGAAGAGTTTTCCAAACAATGTATGATAGTACTGAACTGTTACTTTGAGAAGTAATAGATCATGGTATCTTGGATTTCTTGTCAAAAGTTTCATGCTGATAAAGATCTTCCTAAGGTTTTTAGTCAATGTGTCATTATTGCTTCCACTGTGCGATCTAAGTTCAATTCACTTATTGATGGCAACAGGGTTTTGTGATATCTGTCCTGCATGGGATTCTGATCCATGAGCAAAATTCCAGACTGACAGGTTTATATCAGCAGATCATAGTAATATGTTGAAAATACATGGGTTTAATATGTGACAATGCTGGAAAAGAAAAATGCATTGTAAGAACTGGAGAGCAAGACCTGGTAATAGAATAAATTTAATCGGAATGAAAGGCCATCATGCAGATGCCTGTTCGTTGTGTTAGCCTCAGATTGGGGATATACCAAATTGGAGGTCCGGAGGGTATGTGTATTCTTATGTGACACCTGTGAGTTGTGTCTGCACTGGACTTACCTGGCCTTGTGTTATTCTCAGATGGCAATAAGTAGCTCTGGAAAAAGTTTATCTGATTATGTATGTAACTAGCTGCTTTAGAGGGGTGCAATTTTGATGTCATTCTCATTAGCTCCTGTCTGCAGTAACGAAAGATGGCAATGCCTCTTTATTGGCTCTAGTGCTTAGGCTGTGCTTGACCTTTAGATAGCTTCAAATGAACCAGGAACTGGCAAGATTCCCAGATTCTCACAGTAGCCCCTGCTCATCATCCTTAACCTATGGTTTGGGAGAAGAGGGTAAAATTATTCACTAATAATCAAGTACAGCAATGAGCATCTTCTGTAAGGATTACCAATTTTCACTATAATGTCCAAGCTTTCGGTTGCTTAATCTTTCTAAAATAAAATAAAATAAAAAAAAAAAACAAACCAAAACACCAAAAACCCAAACAAACCTCTGTCTTTTGAGATAAATGTTTTTCAGATTCTGCAACCTAAAGTATTGCTTTTCCATCTTTAAAAAAAAAAAGTTTATAATCAAAAGCAGGTATTTTTTGCATCTGAAATATACAGGAGTACTTTAATTTTCTCTTCTGTTCTTGAGCTTTAAATTTCACTTGACTTTAACTTGGGTTTAAGTTTGAAAAATACTGATTTGATAAAAAAAAATGTGTGATACATAGTAAACCATTTTCCTTTTTAGCCACCTGTACACTTGTATTTTAAAGAGAAAAGTGTGTTTATGCACTGTCTCTAAGCACTTAACCACACATCTAGTAAGTAAGCTTTTATCTGTTTTCATGGTGGCTCATATAAGCCATTGCCTGCTTATTATTTGTAAGTAAGACTGTTTGTATCAGTGGCTTAAGAATTACTATGTTTCATTAGTGGCTTGTGTCCCTAAATGTTTAATGCGGTTTAGAAGGCTGTGTCGCCTTTACTGCAAGGGGAAACTTGAGCACTTAGGCTGCTTCCACACTTGAGACTGCTACTGACTTGTTCCAAGGAAAAGCTGGGTTTTATTTTCTCTATATTATTTAGTTTAATGCATTTAAAAAAGGAACTAAACTAGTGCAAAGGAGACTTGGCATGCATATCTTTCCTATTCTGTGCGAAAAAAAACCCAGGTGACAAATGTAGTAGTAGCTCCATCCTTTTGAAGGTAAAAGTGTGAGTGGCAAGCTCCTGTGTGCAAGAAGCCAATCAGCTTTGGAAGTGCTCTATGAGGCATCTGTATAGGATTCACTTGCTTGTGTGATTCATCTCAATAAATCTAAGTGAACTAAGAGGTGAGGTGCAACTGAATGCAGCAGAACTGTTATGTGTGACCCTGAATATCAGGTGTCTCGATCTTCAGGAAATCAGTGGATTTCTTCTCCAAAGTCAAAGGATGTAGAAGTGAGAACAGCAGAGATAAATAGTGTAGATCTAATGTGATACTATTCTGTTATTTACTTCCTGGAAGGGAAGGAAGCAGAGGAGGCAAGAATGGAAAGGTAAGCTATGCTGTTCATGTAAAGGAACAGTTGATTTGGAGAGTCAGTTCCTCAGTATTGGTAATACTAATTCAGTACAGTTAAGTTCTTATCAGCAGAAGGAATTTTCAATAGTTTTCATAGCCTTTAATACATAGAATTAGCTAGTTGATCTTTCCACAGTGAAAGACAAACAAAGGCAGTTGGAACTTGCTGTCAGAGGTCCACTGAATCTCCAGATGATGTAAAATCATCTTTTTGATTCTACTTTGATTCTGGGTCCTGCACAAAGCCTTCCAGTGCTGAAAAGGGAAGCTGATGGCTCATTTTTGTAATGTTGCAGCTCAGTAACAGTAACAGCTTAAAAGTAAGAATACAACTTAGATAAGACTTTGTTAAAGATGAGGATGTGAAATATGTGTGTTGAACAGAAAACTTAGATGCTATGGGTCAAAGTCTGGGCACATTGTGATGTACTGAAAGACTGCTTTTGCCTGTGACAGGAGCAGTTACTGAAAATGACATTAGACTTCTGGAAGCAGAATTAAACTAATATTGAAAGCTTTTGAAAAATCTTCCTTAAAGTATGTCCCAACCATATCTGCAGCCAGGTTCCTAGAAGCCTACCTGTAATGTAAGAACTGAATGTTTAAGGGTAGATCACCACTTCATACTGATACCTTTTGGAGTAGCTAACAGTAAAACATTCACACAAGGCATTTTACAGCAATGGCTTTGCATGAAAGGAAAGATGCTTTATTAAAATTGAGATGTACAGTCTAATCTACTGTTTGAACTGGAATTTCATTTTGACTTAAAGGTGATGCTTCTGAGAATGGCCATCATCAACTACCCATTTAAAAAAAAAAAAACAAAACCAAAAGACAAAACAAAAACACAAAAAAAAAAACCCGAACAAAACCAGACAAGCTAAAATTAAAACCCCAAACTTGGAATTTAAAGGCTTCAAAAATGTGACTAAAGAAACATGTCTGATTTCCTAAAGAGTGTGTGTGTGTATATATGTATATACTGCAAATGGGCCATACTGAATTACTTTGAACTCCAAAACTTAATCTCTTGTGAAGTTTGTATTTGCTAGTGGCAAAGGTTGTTTTACACTGGCCTCCCCACCCCTATCTGGATTTTTCTCCTTTATGTAAACAGGATAAACAAATTCACTGACTTGGAAATAATTCTGTGGTTGTTTGCTTTGTAGCAGCTAACTTCACAGTGGTTTTCTAGCAAAACACTTAAGTGACAGGTGGCAGGTCAGCATGGTGTTGATCTGTCTTCCTGTGATCTTGGAAGTCTTATTCAAATGACTTACAATTCCTAAATTTCTGTAGTGAGATGTGCCAAATATTTGCTGGTAAAACCAAATGATTGGTCGAGAAACATTTGCATCTGTCTAGGTATGCACTGGAATATTTATATATAGCAGTAAAAAGGAAGGGGTAGAACAGCTGAGGTGACTTCTAATCAGAATTTGAACAAAACCTGTCAATTTATTTCAGTTGAAAATACTGTTATGATGTGACATTGGCAAGGAGCTTTTGTTAAATTTTCAGAATGCTGTATTCCTTGAGCCCAGGTAGAATGAAAAGCAGTAGTGTCAAAATAAAGCTCTGAATTTTGAAGTCTTGACAATAGTATAAGCTTGACCAAAATGTTTATTTAGAGTTGGAGAACTGTTTCCAGTGGAAACTGGGGCTCCCTTGAGTACATCCTTTACAGGCCAGCAAACACAATAGTGCAAGTTTGAAAGACCTTTGAGTCAGATGGCTGAGCTACTTATTACAAAATGTTTATTGATTGAATATAATAACTTGTCTGTCATATCTGGAAAACCAGAGTGGCCTGGGCAAAGGTTGTTCTTATTCTTTAGGCTTTAAAAGATTGATGTATGTGTCTGGGCCTATTGAACTGTCACAAGCAGCTGCTACTATGCACTTGAAGTATTATAGAATACTTGACTATTTAGTGTTTCAAATTCTGTCTACCTATCTGGTCACAAATTCCATGACCCAATATTTAGTCTGGTCTTTGAGGATGAATAAATATTGATGAAGTCAATAAGATACGGGCGAAATGTCCAAAATCCAAAGATGCATGCACCTCATCTATTCATTGATTTTTCTGTGTGTAAACCTACCTGTTTTCATTTCCCTTTGTAACTACAGTATCTTAAGCAGAAATGTTTGTTGTATAGTGCTTTGTTGTTATCACTGTGTGATTTCACAATTACTGCAAACAACTTTCATGTTCTGTGGCATGAGTTAAACACTGTAACACTTAACACTTGTAAATTCCTCTTCCTCAAGTGAAGAAAAACAAATTATTGCTTGGATTAACTTTTCATTCAGTTGCGTAATGAGCAATCATGATAATATCTCCTAAATGCACTTCTTAATCAATGCATGTGCACTGATTCTGGCATAGTTATTCTAATGATACAGGAATTTTCATATGCCTTACAAAAAAACTGGTATAAATTATTTCTGGAAATTTGTAGTAATACACAACTAATGGAAAGGTCATCCTCTATGTCCCTGCTGTAAAGGTGATGAACAAAGAAAACAGGTATGCTCTTGTTTGGACAGTACCAAGTGTAATGATGTAGTGATGGTAGCCCAGGCACTGGGAGTTATTAATGCTAATAATCAATACCAAGATGGCTAACATAACCATGCAAATAACTGTCCTGTTTTGGGCAAATGGACAAATAGAGAAAACAAGCATGCAGTTCAGTGTAAGACCATTCAGTAGTTCAGTTTAGACTACAGTAGCTGGCTTGGGCTTTCAGATGTAGCTGTGCTACTAATATGAACTGTGGTATGTCAAACCTTAATTGTTCAGTTGTCAGCTTCTTCCATTTTATGCTATTATTGGCTAAATGTCATTGCCTTTCACATTGACAGTAATAAAAGTCACTATGTGATTATTTTCTGTATAATATCTGCATGTCTTGTATAGTAGAATTGTTCTATTCCACACAGAGGTGAGGAATGACAAATCATGTTACTTTGAATTAGAGACTAACCATAGATTGCTTGATTTGAATTAATAAATGCTTTGACTGTAAACAATTTGTGGGGAAGCAATCACACCAAAGATGAGATAATAGCATATATAGGCCTAGGTGGTTTACAATAGTGTAGCAATTTGTTCCTTTTGACAAGGCACTTCTCTGCTGGCAAAATAGTCTCTTCTGAGATGAGACCTAGTGGTATTCCAGTCTGGATGTGGCCTCTTCTGTGTCTGGAATAAGCAAGAAATTTAAACTGCTCTATTTCTCTGTCCCTGCGTGGTCAGCCCAAGGTATATTTATCAAGTGAAGCTAGGATGGTTTTGTTTTTACTATTCATTCCAAACATTTTATGTGGAATAAGTACAGCACTTACTTTTTCCCTTGGCAATGCATGAGGCATAGTTACATTTCAAAATCCAAGTGCATATTTACAAGACATGTGTTGGACTAATTGTGATTGAGCAAAGCCTCACACTGCATTTGCCGACAATTAGAAGTGGTGTAGGTACAGTCTGAGTATGGAGAAATTAGCTGATGTGTCATACCTCAAAATCTTCAATATAAAGTCCTCCTTTTGAACCAGATGTCTTTGAATTTTTCTAAATAGATTTATTTCCAACCATAATGACCTGCGCAAGATTTGTCTGATTTATGAATTATGGCATAGATTTAGCTATTGGATCTGGATTTACAGGAAGAGAAAATGACAACAGGCTGTAACAACAACATAAATTTCTCCATAAGAATGGGCTTATCTTGACACTTCAGGCTGCTCATCAAAATATATGTATATTTTTTTTTTTTAGAGTAATTGTGCCTTGGCAGCTGCAATAATATAAAACTGACAAATACCAGGAGTTTGTTTATTTGTTTGTTCTTGCTTTCTAATGGACTCCAGAACTTGATGACCTTTACTGAAAATAACTTGACTAGCTGGAGCCATAACAAGACAGAACTATTTGAGGGCATGTGGTGAAGGCTCAGCTGTTTGGACAGTGTTTATCATTCCGTGGGTATGATAGCTAGACAAATAAAAGAAATACAAAATTGGACATGAGGGTGAAATATAAAACTAAAAACATATTTCCTATATATTTTTTCTAACTACTAATGAACTTGAGGAATATTTCCACTGTTAAAATATTGTTACTCAAATGCATGCTGCATTTTCTCATCTATATTGCAAGTGCATATTTCAATGTTGATATTTTGTTTCTTTGTCTATCTTTGTGCTGAAGGCTGTGGGAGGTCAAACTAGGTCTCTAGATTTTCAAGTGTAGAGTCAAGTTAGGGCTTTAACGTTAGTGCTGGCTTCATCATTTCCTCTCAACTTTACCATTATTGGTCACTGTTCAGTGACAGTTTCAGTCCTTGGGTTACAAGTCCATTACCTGCTGAGAAAGCCTACCATAGATATTTGTTTGTTAATGATTGTCTTTTTGCAGCTCAACTGCTAGTGAGAACACATTTAGCATCCTTTTGATATTTAAAGAATATCCTCACTTTCGTATTTGCTGTGCCTGCCTACTAAGATTCTAGTGAAATACAATTTTCTTGTCACCAAGAAAAATATACTGTTCTAATAAAGAATTTTACTGGAGATGTTACTGCTAGCTGCTTTATTTAAATGTGGTAGAGTGCTGCAGAAGCAGAACCTGTATCCCAAATCTTTTTTTTTGGCAGTAGTATACTTAATGGTAGAAATTAATTAGTAGGTGTTGCATTATCATGGAGAGGTGGTAGGATAGACATAATCTTAACCCATTGTAGGTCAAATTGTCTAAATATGCATTACCTCTAATGCTTGAACTGGATAATGAAGAGAGCTGATGATGATACTGCTTATTAGTACATATTTTTTTAGAAGCTGTGTCTTTGCTCTTTTTGTTTATCTAATGTATTAATTTAATTTTGTTTGTGAAGGAAAATGCATAAGTGCAAAACCTATTTTTTGCTTAAACATGATAAAAATTACTATGCTTGTTACCAAAATAAAGGTGGATTCAGACTCTTGAGATGTTCATATTTGTAACAAGAGCATCATATAAGAACATTTAAATCTTGTTTAAAATTGAGCCCCTCTTGAGAAAAAGTATGTCCTGTACTTGAGTGTGATTTGACAGACTTGGCTGATACCAATGATGTTCTGAAGTAGCATGAATGTTGATCAAGACTGTAAGAAACTTTTGCTGCTTGTGTGGCAGAGGATGTTTCTGTATCTTGAGCTGTTTTGAGTTTTTGGGCCAAATCATCTCTAAATTTGACATAATTTATTGTTTTTGTAATGAAAGCCTGCCTTAGAAAATACTAAACTATGCTTTTGTGGTACTGTCAAATATTCTGCTCATTAATTGCCAGGATGCAATTTTATTGCCTGACAGGGTGGAAAACTTCATTAGTTTCATTAAGACCTTTGGTACAGTCGTCTGGCTTACTATTACTGATGTTCTGCCTGTCAGATGGAAAGCTTCGGAGTGACATCCCTGAGCTGTCCCTTGGAGTATACTGGGGCACTATAAGCTGCTCTGTAGAGGTGAGGAAGGAGCAGATCCCTCAGCAGCTGTGGTGTGGCATCCACTGGTGTGCCTCAGAATTTCCAGTGTATCCTCAGAGGTAACCTTGCAGCAATGCCAATAGCAAGTCCTACAAAGCCATCAGCAGGAGTAAAGGGTAAAGTTTGTTATGTGTGGGGAAAGCCCGACTGAAAGAAAGGAAGCAAGCAGGAAGTTCTCTCAAACTCTTTAATGGTGCAGCTATTTCAGTGATTGTCAAATAAACATTTACCTGTGTGTGTGAACATGAGCCTCTGCATATGCCAGATATTCTTGTAGTATTGATGCAGGGTTATTTTATTGTTTTTTGATTATTATTTTTCTATTTATTTGTTCCTCCCCTTCGCCCCATCTCCCACACACACACACCCCCACATGGCTTCAGAACAGAGGGACAGCTTTAATCTTGATTGAATTTACTTTTCTGAAAATAAGGGGGTTTTCACCTTATGGTGGACATAATATCTAATCTCTGAAGGAACTTGTCAGATTCTTCAGGGATACTTGGATGAAGAGAGATACAGTTGCAAAGTAAACTTTGTCAGTTAAAGTTTTCAGTTGCCCTTTTTATACATAGCATAGTGTTTGTAATAAATGGACAGACCGTTCTTCTTTGGAAGTGTCGAGTTGATTTATTCTTTTTCCAAGTCCTTTTTAAAAACTGCTTTCATCATTGGTGTTGACTGTAGATGCATCATTGCTGCATTTTTCTGAGTATAGCTGAATAATGTAGTTTGTCCCTGTTCCTAATGTCAGAATTCATTTAAATACTTTCATTCACCTTTGTGCCCATTTCCCAGTCTTCTCCTGTTGCTGTTATAGAGTGGTAGGAATATTATTGAAATCAGTATCTAGAGCAGCAAAAAAGTTGTATAGCTAAGAGCAGAATTTGTCACCTTTCTTTATTACTGTTTATTTGAAGCCACAAGCTACAGAGCATTGCATTAGAAAAAAAAATATTGGAATATTCTACCAGGAGATAGTATCATTTGTAATATTAAGGAATACTGTCTCAAAATTATTCAATGCTATATCACTGTATGAAGCATTTTATGTGGCTCATCAATTGTCTGTTCTAGGCCTTGCCTAGAAAAGCTTGCCAGCTTTTTGGAATGAAGTCCTTCTGACCTAGACAGAAATAGTAGGTTGACAGCTAAGGTCTTAGACAAGCTTTTCTGACTAGTTGTTTGGTTTTGATGGTGTAATTAAGCACATTAGGCTAGAGACACAGATCTCAGTCTTTGAAAATGACTGGCTTTTATATGAAGTCCATACGAACTGCAGGCCAATCATTCTTTCATTTTCATTTTTAAGTCAGTATAACAACTAACTGAAAATGTATATGTAAAAGCAGGTGTTAGTTTTTGGTCTTAGTTGAAGGATTAGTTCTCAGTTGGCCAGTAGATGAGTCAAGCACACCTCACATCAAGTGATCAGTAGACTTGACACAGAGGAAGCAGAAGTGACAGGGAAGGGAGATGCACCTTTCCTGTGGTGAAGGCAGGATCCGAGGTTGGGTTGAACTAGCTTTAGAACTGGCTAACTCGTCCTTGGTAGCCTTTGTAGGAAATGGGGAAACAACTATTTTGTTCACAATCCTCAGATTTAATATACCCTAGTAGTTTCAGATCAGTAGTCTTAACCATTTGGAGTGTTCATATTAAGAGATGTACAGGTTGTACAGGTTAACAGAGTCTGCTTCCTGATTAATAAAATTCAGATTACAGTAGCATTTTTAAAATACACTAGCCTACTTGGGCCGTTCTTGGTGGCTGCTTTAATGTGTGAAAGAACAGTGTTGTCAAAGGGCCAGGCAGGTTCTCCTGGTTGCCCTCTGAAGAAAACTTTGCTGGTCTCTTTCCACAGACATGGATGAAATTTAGGGAAACCAACTGTACTCGCCAAAAGTTAGCCTGAGTTACTTCCCTTCATGCCACTGCTTGGTCCAAACCTTTTTTTCCCTTTACCACAAAAAGGACAGATAACTTGAGGATTCAAAGAAATTACTGTTATGTGGTATATACCACCATGACTGTCATACAGAAAATACTTTATTTGCCTGGGCCCAAGCAACCATGTGAAGGTAGAATATGCAATATGAAACCTCCTTGCACCTATGCAAAATAGCTTTCTTGTATGTTTTACTATCTGGACATCTTTACTACTTGGACATCTTCAATCTGAGAGGCTTTCCATACCTTCTGGGATGAGGTGTTTCATGGCTGGCATGTGATCTACAGCCATACTGGTGGGACCTGCCTTGTCACTCCATTTGCACATTTGTGCATGACCTGGGGACCAGGGCATTTTGTAAAGAGTATGCCACATGCTGTAGAGACACAGTAATTTGGAGGCCAGAACCTTCACTTTTCTTGAGCTATGGAATCCCTGTCGTCTGAAGTCATTAATGACTTTCAATTACTCCCAGAGTGTTGGTTTTGTTTTGTTTTTAAAAAGCCTATTACAAGGTTTTGTTTTAGTTTTCTCTTCTAACAAAGCTCTATCTGTATCTTCCCCTTTCCTCCAAATTTTTCACTCATGTTTCAAAAGCAATAATTCTTAACGTTGGTAAAGTTTTATCAGTAAAAGCCAGTTTTGCACAGTGTAACCAATTGTGCAGTACTTCAAATGCAGCTCATTTCAGAGATAAGTCTATAACCTAATGTTATAAAAAGTTTTGTTACACCAGTTAAGAAGGTGATAAACTCTATCACTGAGATTGAAATGGCTGAGATAGTAGACAGCTCTTCAGTAGTTCTTCTGCCAAAATAAGTCCATTATTTAACTCCATCTCTTTTTCTTCTGCCAGGAGAATTTTTTCCCAAAGCACTATATTTAAGGAGATACACAATAAGCTCATTTTATAAAGGGTGAATTTATTCCTTTGTTCTCTTCCTGTGGGATGCTGGTAACCTCTACGGCTTGACCTACACATAAGTAAAATTGCCAGCACAACTTCTTTCTGTACTTCAGCACAGGCAGCACAAGAGCAGTGCACAGATAAAAGTAGTCACAAGGTACAGGATTACAGAAAGTTACTAAAAGCACATTGGAGTAAGTACAGAAATCCTCAAAATAAACCACATATTCCTACATCCTTGAAGTGCTCTGTTTTTTTCTGCTGTAATTGTAAATTAAGAGTGATCAAAGTGATTGTGTTTAATATGATATGCCTTCTTTAAGCTGCTCAGGTGAACTCTGTGTGAACTAATATGATGGAGGAAAACCTGGTCTAGACAGTCATTTTGCATCATTGCACATTAAAAATTAGCAGACGTGGTAAGCAACAGGATATTCATCACAATAGGTAGCAGATGACTGTCAGCTTTCCCAGTCTCCTGAGCAGAGATAAGTACCCATTTATTCTTCTGTCAAGGCAACTGTATACTACCCCATATACTAGGTTAATTACAAGGCTGCTATTTAGTCATAAAATGTGGTCATTTTTATGCTGCTTCCTTAACAAAAAGGTTTTACCTGGCTTTTGTAGCAAATCATAAATTATTTATGCACAACAGTTTTTAGCTGTAGAGTTTCTTGATATATAGCTCACTAACGCAACAGCCATTTCTTTTTCTTTAAAAAAAAAAAAAAAAAAACCCCAAAAAACCCAAC